>JXOV01007218.1:7264-21063 GCA_001014945.1 Clogmia albipunctata | reverse complement strand
AGGCTATGCCTTTAAGTACATTAAAAATAAAAAAAAAATAATGCTTAACGACCGTGTTTCAGACAAAATTGTTGAATTTCGTTTGTGGAAGTCACACTTTAATAAAAATAAAAAGTACTAGTGCTTTAATGATTCTTTAGNAGTGATAATATATGAAGATATTATGTAATAGGCTATGCCTTTAAGTACATTAAAAATAAAAAAAAAATAATGCTTAACGACCGTGTTTCAGACAAAATTGTTGAATTTCGTTTGTGGAAGTCACACTTTAATAAAAATAAAAAGTACTAGTGCTTTAATGATTCTTTAGAGCACTTGTGTTATAAAAACGAATTTGACAGAACAAACTTGAGGGTCATAATATCATTTCATGTCCACTTTAATTGTCTCTTGAAAATTTATAAAATAGAACATTTTATATTTTTAATTTATGAATATATTTATAGCAATGGAATAAAAAAAAATTAGTTAGTAATTATTTACACAACGATGTAAATAGGTGATGAATCTTGATCATCATCCTTTCGCAGACACTACAAAAAACAGAAGAGTCATTTTCTTTTCGATTATTTTCATATTAATAATAATTTAACACAAAAATTAAAAAAGAACAGTAGTTTTCTCAAAATCAAATTTAAAATTAGTCAAAATTTGTTGTCTCCCTCGCATTTTTTTCTGTACTTTTCCTATTACATGGGAAAAGGGAGAAAGTTATATATTGTATCTCTTACTATCACAAAGGAAATATCACGTTATCATTTATTTATCTTTTGATTAATACTTTAATTTTGAATTGAAACTCTCCATGATGTCCTGTTTGAAAGAGAAATCCGATATGTGCATCTCTTTTAAAACGTTATAATTAGATTTAAATAATTCCTTTTGTTTTGAAATCATCCACAAATACAGTTAAACCATACACAACAAAACTGACGTCCATATAAATTTATTGGATTTCTTTTACGGAAGCCACACTTAAATAAAAAAAAATGAAAAGCACTACTATTTTAAAAACATTCTTTAAAGCATTTATACTATAAAAACGTTTATTTAAATTTTAAAGACATTTTCAACAAATTTCGATTATATTCAAAATCCAAAATAATTTATATATCAAACTCGCGAATGTTTATTATAATATTTTTATTTGGCTTTACGTTTCATACACTAGATATAATAATACTTGGATAGCATTACCTAATTATATAATTTATAGTATTGGTTTGAGGATTTTAAAATTTATTCAATATTACTTCAAATATCTTAAGTGATTATTTCGTTTAACGAACTTCAATCATACTTCTGTGTCAGAGTCTTCGTTCATGGACTGCAGGACTTTGTTCTTTAAGTTATGTCCTGCTCCAACCGACTGGCTTTTTCGCATTTCTCGCATTGTCTTCGGTTTGTCATCGTTTAGAAATTCGACATGTTTCGAAGTGACGGAATTCGAAGGGGGTTTTGAGTTTTTAACTTGAGCCACTTGATTGATACTGGCCCTGTGTTTAGCCACTAGATCCCAGCTGTCGTAGTCTTCGTTGTCGGAAATAACTGTCGTATTGTCCGCGAATTTCACTTGATTTTTTGGGACAGGAGTAGTTTTCTTCGAAATTGGGGAAGACTTCTTTTCATCGTCACTGAATCCTTCTAATTTCACTTTTCGGTTTTTGCTTGATTTTGAAGGGGAATTTTTAACTGGGGATGGAGTTTTTGGGCTGGATTTTTTAAGGACAGATGGACTGGAGGCTAAGGAATCCAAAGATTTTGAGTCAGCCTGTAAATTGTTCGAATGATTTGCGAATAATTGATTTATTTCAGGATTTGAAGCACTCTTCTTTAGCTCCTTAGCTTTCGTTTCTTTCGGAACTCGAATTCGTTTTACTTTTACTTTATTTTCCGTTTTATTACTAGGTTTCTTAGAAACTTCTGGGGTTGAAGACTTAGGCTTTTCTTGAGTTTTCTTCGCCTCCACTCTCTTTTTCGAATCTGGGGAACTATTGAGTCCGAAAATTGATCGGAACTTGGAAGGCTTTTGTGGGGGTTTCTCAATCTTTTTAGCCTTTTCCGGTTTAGGTGATGGCTTAGGGACGTTGTTTGACTTTGCAATGGAATGATTTTGTTCCACTTTGGCTTTGGGTGATTGTTTCGTGGGACCATTGGAAATTGATTGGCTCGGACTCAAAACGAGAACTTCTGCCTTTGGAGGAGGGATAATTGGAAGGTCTTCTGTAGGGTTTTTAAAAGGCAAAGGAGGAGGTGGGGGTGCTACTGTCTTTTTAGGGGGTTTTGCTGTGGTTTTCGGAGCTGGACTGGAATAAGTTGGTTCTCTTTCCTCAAAGTCGTTGCTTTCCATTTGTGGTGGCGGACTTAATGGCAACGGTGGAGGGACATCTCGTTGGAAAATGTTATCCGAACCCACAGAAAGGGAGTCCAGGGAGTCTAGAGAAGGCGCTTTTACCTTCTGTGGAAGCGTGGGAATTGGAGGAGCTCGGTTGGTTTTGCGTGCTTTAATTGCTGAAAAGAAAGAATAATTCTTTTATTACTTATTAGTAAAATTTGTTTGTTTCGACGACACAACAACCGTCACCGGTCTAGGTCTAATCAAATAGTTTTATGTAATCAAAGTTATTAAAGTCCATATCTATTCATTCTCCAATCTTTTGTTATGATGTGATTAGCACCATGAACAAATGATTCTATATAGAACGTATTTATTGACAAGTTTTTGCCACCGAAACAGAACACACATACTACGAAGAAGACCATCCCTTTCACAACTTTCATCAGTATCCATTTTTTCAATGACAGCAAATTATTAGTGTTTATCTCTTCGATTCTGTACATTCCATCCAAGCTTTAAAAACCTGCCTGATTGGAACAAATATGATTGAAGATATGTCGACTCTCAATAATTCAAACCTCTCTATAATTCAAAGTTATCACAAGAACCCTACAAAATAATTACCATTTGATATGTCCAACTCGATAATTCGAAAAACTACGAAGAAGATTTCATGACTTTTAACTGTATCCATTCATTGAATAGCTACAAAGTACTAGTAATATAGAATAGATCCGGTTTACTTCTTCGATTCTGTGCACTTCATCCAAGCTTTGAAAACCTGTCTGAATTCGATCAAATAGTAAGTGTAAACCGCCTAGACTGGTAAGGAAATTGTGAAATAATGTTCACTAGAAAATCGGATAACTGACATTATTGTATTGATGACGTCTTCCGGATCCTGTTTAAACAGTACTTTAAAGGGAAAAATTCAATTGAAAAAAAATCACTTTGAAATTGCCATTTCCGAAATGTCAAATATTAGTTTCAAAAACCAGATTGCGAACGTGTTTAAACACATTTAAAACGAAACCGGATTAAAAGACAATCAAAGGCATTTCTTTTTGTATGGGGCCCGGGTAATTTGTATGAAATTGATACGGACTCAGTTCTAAGTGTCGTCGCACTAGCATTGACGACATTAGTTATTCGACAGTTGAGGCCGGGGATATTTTTTTTAATATATTTAAACATAAATATTTATTAGAATTTGTTGTTAGTTGATACTAGGAACTTTTGAAAACAAAATATCGCTTCTTGTTCGAACCCAGTAGAACCTGCGATCATTTCAGGCAAACCAATTTTGTAACGGCGCTTAACCAAATGCACTACCTCGACCCCAAGTTAAAATTAGTGCTACTAATTGCTCCAAAAACTCTCTTTAAGGAATTAGTGTTTTTAAATTTCAATATACTATGAAATTATTAGTTTAAAATGTGTATAATAATTTTTATTTTATTCTTAAACGAGAGCATCCTTTGGTATTTGGATTTTGACCATGGTTTTGACTATTAATTTGCTTTATTTAATTACATAGTAATAAAAAAAAATTTCAATACTTTTGTGTTCATAATCAATTTATCAACAATAAATACATAATCAATAACCAAATATTTGCAGCCAAAAATATATACATAACAATAAAGCGTGACTATTACCCAAACCCAATAGACAAATATAACTATATCTACGAACGTTAAAATTGAACTTTTAAACTGATAAAATTTATATTACCCAACGATGTTAACATTTTAATATTATATAAATTGATTGTCACAATGGTTAAATTTTATAAAAGAAACAGAATTTTTAAAACCAATTTTTCCAAAAAAATGTCATTAAAAATATGTCCAATTCTAATAAAATCACCTAGCTTAGAACATTATCGAATTATTTCCAGGTGAAATTTATATTCATTTTCTGCATTTGAAAAATCCAGTATTTGAATCGCATTAAAACAATCAAATAAAATAATTTCTTAAATAAGAATTGAAATAAAAAATTAATCACAATAAAAACCTTTTTTAAAAACCAGTATTTACTTCCCAAAGAAAAAAAAATGGCGAAAGAATGTCACTTTCCATTATCGATCCCAATTTACACACTTTGTTTTTGATAAATTTGTTATCAAATTAGATTAAAAAAGATACACCAAAGCCGAAAGCAGTACCAAATGTTGGATATTTTGAAGAATTTCTAATGAAATTTGGAATAAACGAAGCAAATGGTCTTACGGGGAAGCTCCTTGGGCCTTGTAATGTCGACGACGCCATCGAAGTCGACGCTCCTTCGATAGAATCCGGTCACAACGACACTGTTATCCTCTGAGGAGCTCCTGGACGTGGTCGGAAGGGAGTCGAAGTTGAGTCGGTGTCGAAACCACTTCAATTTAATCCCCATTTTGGGTCACTTTTCTTCTGAACTTTTTCCCGCAAACTGTTGTCCCCACAAACTTTTACAAACCAGAATCGATTGGAAATTAGGTAATTGGCTATTAAAGCGATTGCCTTGTTAACTTGTTGATAAGATAATAGTGTATTTGTCGCAAGTTATTGGCAGTCCAATTACCGAATTATTTCCGAGGTATTTAGGCACTTTTCACTTGATCTTGGTTAGGGATTAAAATTTGATTGAAAAGCTTTCTTTTTTTTGTTGTTGAACTTGATTCGATTAATAGAAAAACACTAGAGCTGTGTGTAAATTTCCCCATAAATTTCCTGCCGATCAGAAGACTGGAGCACGGTAACTGCGACGGTGTCCGCAATTAAGTTGTCAATAAAATTGTCGCGGCTGTTTGTAGTGGAGGAATCAATTGCGCGCCCGCTGCTGATAAGAAAAATATACGAATTCAATGGCCATTTACTTCATTCACTGGGAAATGCTCTAGATAATAGAGCTTTCAATAAATTCCCCGGATTATGACTCGATCAGGGAAATAGGTCTGTCAGTTTGGAATAGTGAATGATTCCCAATTTAATTGATTTAAGTTGCTCATCCATCACAGGGAAGTTTTTGTGGTTTTAGAAACTAAATTGTGGACGCGCCTGGTAGTTACAGTTCAAACCATTAAAATAGACATTTTTTGAAAAAATATTCTCGTTTTCAATTTTGTAAAGTGAAAAATTCTCTTTGTTCATTAAACTACACAATTATTTGATTTGTTTTGATTTTATCTTTAATTTTCAATTATTTTAAATTTAATAAATATTGTTTTAGTCTAAATTTGTATTTTCCTCTATAAACAGAAATAATTAATTTTTGTCCAAGGATTATTTCCTACAACTGTAATACAAATGATCATTTGGCAACAGTTTCTTTTTTGATACGACATCTTTATTCTTAAGCTAAGGAAATATACTTTATAATCAAAAAGTCGAATCAGTCCTTAATCTTCCTATTGTTTGACTGAATATTAGTCCGTTTCCAATCTCTCGCAGGTTAAGATACATTTTAGTCCATTTCTCGTCATCACGAACATGCGAGTATTAAGTCTGCATTTACCCCTTTAAACCACCACGGATAAAATAACTCTGTTTATTACATTTTTAGTAAAATGTAGATGTACACCAGAGACCAGCATGTTGTTCCAAAATCCTTCGTTAACGAATTCTTATTAATTTTTAAAAGTGGGTCGCGATGAAAATGACCTTCATAAAACTCTTCATGCGAAGCACTTTATTACCCCGGTTTGGTTCGAGAAGAACGTACAACATAGGAAAGCGAAACTGGAAGGAGTGAAATAGGAAAAAGGTAACATCTGTGTGTTTGCCCTCTTTAAACTATCAATGAACAGTCAAGATTTAAATTGTTAGGGGCTGTTAACATTAACCAAATAATAGAAAAAGGAATGCATTTTGCAGCGTCAAGTGCAATAAACCCGAAATTCCAATTTCGTTTTCCTATGTTGTACGTTCTTCTCGAACCAGACCGGGGCAATAAAGTGCTTCTCATGAAGAAAGGCCGTTCTTCGCAAGCGGTTCGCTATCCTTTTTGAGGCTTTTGTACAAGACAAGCAGATTTTGCTGGTCTCTGATGTACACCTACGAGAAAATTAATAGCCCATCTAACACAATTTTAAGAATATATTCACAATTTAGATAAATCAATTATATATACATGCATTCACTGTCTCCAATTCAAGAATTCACAACAAATTTAATCATGTTCAATTTAGCACGGCCATCTGTTTAACTATTTACAAAATGGTGTATCCCTTTAGGTCCTAGTTTGCCTCTCGAGATGATAATGATGTCAATTTTTATTTCAATTCAAACTGCAGGTTGTTTAACGTGTCATAAAATTTTTAACAGCAAATGTGTATAATAATTGTATAATAAAATTGCATCAATAAAAACCCACTTTTATTATTATCAAATAGTTAGAAATTTAAAAAAAAATATTGTAACGATTAAATTCAAAATTTAAAAAATAATTCAGTGGACGCCGCTTATTAGGGCCACTCTGGGATGGGAATAATTTAAACGTTCAATATATGTTTATCTTATAAAATTTAAAAATAATTCAATTGTCAATGACTTGTTCATGTATTGTGTCTTGTCAACCAAACAAATTTGAGCGTTAATTCTCACTCGGTAATAATGAACGAAAAGAAATGTATACAAGAAAACGGATTTTGATAATTAAATATGATTCTGTATGTTATTGGATCCCGCATTTTTGTTATCTTCCAAAAGTCAGCACACATAACGGTATTTGCTGATACCGTGTCAAATTTCAAAGCGTCATTGTGCCGTTAATACTTGCTCTATTTTAAGTTTGAAAATTGCATAAAATGGCCAATAAAACGAAGATTCCATAGACATGCAATTTCATTATCTAATCATAACAGTTAATTGGGAAATTAGACTTTTAAAATGGGTGCGGTTCGTTGTGACAAGCTCATTATTATACAAAGGATTTAAACTACACTCAGTAGTACTTGAATTGTGAATTTATTTTTATACAAGTTTTTACAGTATAAATATGATATAATTTGTTACAAAATACAATAGATTATATTTTAAATGTCACTTCAAAATTGCAATTACATTTTCAAATAAATTTATATTTTAATTTAATTATTTTTATTAAATGTAATAATATAATAATAAGGATAAAAAAAATATTGTTATGAAATAAATGTGTAAAGGAAAACATGAAAATACCATTGACGTCAACAATTGCGAAATTGAACTTTCTACCATCCTGTTTTTCCTCTTTTTTTTATTGGTTACATTAACGTCATAAATGCCGAATTTATTCAGCAATTGCCTTTCAATAATTATCTCAACTATTATTTAATGAAACGGTTATTTTTTATTTCGCTTCATTCCGATTGAGTCACTTTGTCTGGCATTTACTTATCGCACCTGTTTTATTGGCTTTCAGTTTACCGAGTGGCATTCACGTGGGCCGATCTAATGTGAAGACGGTGGCAGAGCGACGTCTGCCAGAGATCCGTCTCTTCCTGAAGACGCTCTTCAAGTCGGCGGATGAAATTGCGCACTCAGACCTCGTCTACACGTTCTTCCATCCCCTGCTCAGGGATCAACAGGAGGCGGACATTCACGTGGCGAAAGTCAAAGGTAAATGTATTTTAGGAATATATTTTTTAAATACCAATGACGTTTTCATAAAATAACACTGACTTTATAAATCCACGTTCAACAGTGTAGTTTTAATAGGTTACAATTGCATTTCTTTTAAATATTTCAATTTCTTGTATCAAGAGTGTAGTCAAATATTTGATCATAGTTTTATGCACTTTTTAAAAATTATATTACGTTTTTTTAAATTTGATTTAATTTTAACTGGAAAATCCTGAATTTATGTCCAATTTCTTCATTTTATTAATTTTTAATTACAATACATTTAATTGCCATCGAAGGGAAGTGAAAAACACTTTATATAAAATATAACTCTACTTTTGTTGGAAACAATATATAGATATAGAACCTCTGCCATCTAGAAGCACAACAAGGTAATTTCATACAAAAGCTGACTATCTTTATCGTCTTTGACTGTGTCTCTTACCTTCTTTTCGCTTTAAATGTATTGTGACTGGAAATTTCATACAAATTTCATATTCCAATTCAAAATCAATCAAAGTAACCAAAGTTTTCCATTCACAGAATTGGCGATTTGTAAACATTTGTTTACAACAAAAGGTCATTTGATTTTCAAATTGAAGTTTTGTCCTTAAAATACGATTGAAACAGGGTGCTGAGCATGTGTCCTCAATAAAATAATAGCATTTATCATATCAAAATTTTAATTTTTAACCATTTATTTTCATTGTACAAATATAATTTGAATTCCAGCAAAATTCCAATATTTCCAGCACAAAATATGGCTGGAATCATAATAATATTTTTACATGGCACAAATACTATTACACAAATCTATAGTTTAAAATTAAAAGTTTGTTAAAATCAACGCTAACTTAACAATAAGGTTATCAAGATCTGTGGTGGTAGTAGTAGTAGTGGAAACGTCATCGTCTCCGCTGTATGCAAAGTAGTTATATACCATCAATACAACCCCCAAGACAATATTCTTTGGCTCTAATATGCTGAATGTCCGTTATGGGCAAAATATCGCAAAAATTCTCTCATCATATTTGGTCAAAGAGTATTGAAATTTTAAAGAAATAGTGTTAAATTCGGTACAATAAAGTATCTTGATAATAATACACATGTATCTAGTCCTCATTTCTTGTTCATACAAAATCAAAACAATGAATTACAGCGGAGTCGATGACGTCACCATTCAACTGCCAATATCTGGACAACTTAGTTAAGGTTGAGCGGCTTTGGTTAAAACTAAATTATAAATATATAATAAATATATATATATATATAATAATAATATATATAATATAAAATCTGTTAACTGCCATTATTTTATTGAGGACATCCTGTTTCAATTATATTTTAGGGATAAAATTTCAATTTGAAAATCAAATGATCTTTTATGACGACATCTGTGAATGAAAAAAGGTGGTTACTAAGACCTACTTTGTATAAGACTATGAAATTTGTATTAAATTTGCAGTCACAAACACAGTTAAAAATAATGACGGAAAAGGTGAAACCAAATGATTTGTTTTAAATTTGGTCTCGCTTCTTCTTCATGGCGAAGGTTTATTATGTAACAGTAAGTTTTAGGAAAATGCAAAAAAAAATTCTTATCCAACCAGGAGTCTGGAATATAACTCTACAAATGGTGCTAAACCATAATAAGACATATTATGGTTTTGATCAAAATTTTATTATTATGGTGTTAATAAATAATTTTTAAGATTTACGCAAATTGTTATTTTAATCGTTTTTCAAATATATTATTTTTTAGTAATATTATCATTCCATTAAATGGTTATCAATATTACTTATTTCAATAAAATTTAGTTAAACCCAATAAAAAAAATAATTAAATTTATACCAAATCGTTAATTCCAGCACGAATTTTTATATAAAATGTACAGTAAAAAGTATCAGTTAAACTTGAAATTACTTAACCAATTCATGTTACGATATTTTATTACACAAATAATTGATTATTATACTGATCTTTTATGATTTTTTAAAGTAATAAAAAAAATATCAAGAGTAATTTTGAACAACCATCCCTATTTCTATTTGAATTTAATGTATTTATTGGAATATTTAGTCATTTAGAGTCAGTTGAAGTACTTAATAATATTTTTATGAAGTGATATATTAAAATATAAAGAATTATTAATGACGAAACAATAACTACTATTCATTATTCAGTTATTATATTTTTAGTATACGATTAGTAAAGATTAATAAAAGAAATTCAAGAAAGGATGAGTTGTGAATATTTTGGAATTCTTTTTATAGTTTCATGCTATTAAAGTTATTTTAAAACCTGAATTAATGGTTAAATGTTTGGTAACGATTCGAAAACAACATATTTTTTTCCAAAAATTGATATTAATCGAGTGATTAAAAATCCATTTACATAAATCGATGTAAAAAAAAGTGGTTCCAACTCTAAAAAAGAAACTGTTGCAATGTTGTAATTTGATTGCTTTCCAAACAAGAAAAGCGAAAAAAGTCGTTAATTTGCCGGCATTTCGCCGGTTGGTGACGCATTTGAGAGTCATGTCGTAACCGTAAACTAGACTGAGGTCGTGCAGTACGGTTTATTTGGCTAATCTGTCCACGAAAAGATCAGCAGTGACAAAAAAAAGCCTCTCTTCAATTCAAGAACACAAGACTACAACTCGCCTCTGTCCATTGACCATTCCAATTCGATTGACTAAATGTCGTCTCTTTTTCTGCTCTTCTCGTTTTTGATTTATCGTTCCGCACACCAGAAACTAGGCCAGCGGCGAATCCAACGGAACGTGTCTGCGGCGAGATTAAACTGTCACTCCAGTACCACCGGGGAGCGCTCACTCTTATGGTTTGTGCAAAATTCTTGTCTTTTACACTCTTTTTCTTGTATTTATTGGGGGCTTCAAGAAGTTTTAGGTTCAGTTTTAAAATTTAAAAACAAATTCTTTTAAAAACTATTCTTACATCTTATTTATAAGATTTTAATGAAAGGAAACAGGGGGTGTATTGTGAAGCTTTTGTGCTCTCTTCTCGTTTTTTCGAACTAAAATTAACCCAGGCTCAATTTTAGTTCGAAAAAACAAAACTAGAAGAGAGCACGAAAGTTACACAATACACCCCCAGATGTATTATTATATTCCTTAATAATTATTTATACAACTAGAATGATAAGATAAGGCATTATGAAACAATAGGCTCGTGTGTTTAATAATACTGATCGACCGTGTTTTATAGAACATTTTATGCATTTTATGATAAATTAACAAAAACATTAAAAAAATCATTGGTTCAATTAATTCAAATTTCGAATTCTTTCTCACATTGTTTTCTATTTCGCTCCGTCTCATTACGGTGTGAAAACATAAAACTATTTCTTAGTTACACACAGAAAATCATCCGTTAACGGAATAAAAACTGCATAAAATGTATTTGAGCATTTTTGTTGTATAAAATTGTTATTATGACACTAAAATTTGGTCTGTCAAAGACATTTTTATAGCACAAGTGCCTCTTCCTTATTAAAGTGTGACCTCCGTGAAAGAAATCCAACAAATTTATTATTTTAAATAGTTTCGTTGAGTATGGCTTAACTGTATTTGTTTAATTTCACAACAAAACGGATTTTTTAAATCTCAATACGTTTTAAAAGAGATGCACATACCGGACTTCTCTTTCAGTCAGAACATCACGAATTGTTTAATTTAAATATAACGTATTAATTGAAAGATCAACGTGATGTTTCCTGTGTGCTGGTAAGAGAAACGAAATATAGCTTTCTCCAGCTCCCCATGGAATTAGAAAAAAAAACAAACAATGCAAGGGAGACAACAAATTTTAAATTTGATTTTAAGAAAATGAGTGTTCTTTTTTAATTTTTGTGTTAATTCATTTAAAAATACATAAAATTTTGTATAAAACACGGTCGATAAGCATTATTTAACACTCGGGCTTTCTTTAAGGAACTCGCTACTCTCGTGGCTTAAACCAACCCTTATGTTTAATAATGCCTTATCTTATCGACCTAGTTGTATAAATAACTATTAAATTTTAGAGATATTTTCAACAAAATACAGAAATAAGTTCAAAACTTATTATAGCCCCCAATATTATTACTAAGGTATTTTTCTTGTTATTTTGTCGTCATTCTTTGAGCGGATTGTGATTTGGTAATTAGCCCAGTTGATTATTCAAAGGTCAATCATTCCAGACCCGCTTTAGACCACTCTCAGACCATTGTTTTTATCCAAATAATTATGGTTTTTGCGTCAGACAAATCCGCGATCACTTATCGAATTCTTAGACTAATTAAACTGGTATTATCTTTAGTCGTGGCCTTAGGCGCTTAGGAAATTGTCAATTTTGTCGCCAAGGAATGCACGTTCCAGTTTTAACCAGATGTTGTTGTGTTAAGTATTTTGTACTTGAATTAGCATAAGATCTTAGTGAGACTGACTGACTGTCCTTAATTAATTTTGGGTACTCTTATTTTTCAAATTATTCCTTTTAAAGAAGATAATAAATTACATATCAATATGTTATTCTTAAATTGCTTTATAATGTAAATTTTAATTATCGATAAAATAAATTTCTACTTAATTACAATTAGATGAATTCTAGTTTTTAAATATGATTCTTATAAAATAAGGAAAAAAAAATAGTGTTCAAAATTTCGTTTTGATTAACATAATCGTAATTCAACGGAATCGTAAACAGATTTATATACAATCATTTTTATCCGAAAATCACATATTGAAGATGAATTTTTACCGATGTTGTGATTAGCTACACGCGGACATAATGATCCTTTGACTTATGTTGTTTTTAAGTATATACCAGAGTACAGCAACGAGACCGATATTGCCTTTCACGATCTTTCGACACAAAATACCGAAAATCCATGAAACCATTCATAAAAGGACTGTGATACTAAGGCATATATGTAGTAAAAATGAGTCTATTTTTCGAGAGAAAGAGGTAAAAACAGAATGAGGAAAGACTGTAGCCATGGTTTAAATCGGCCGAATATTCGGAATTCAGACGAAGGAAAGAGTAGAGTAGACTAATCATGCAACGGTACCGTTGAGACCATGTCTTGAAGTGAATTTCATAGTTTTTTTCTACGCCCTTTCTGTTCGTTACCTTTTTTGACTTGATTTTTGACGAATCGAGATGTCGCTGCAGTGCCCTGCGGTGAGGGCTCAGATAGAAAAGAATCGTTTCCAAAAAGGATTCCGGTCGTTTTCCAGCGGAGAAAAGCCATAAAATTGTTTTCGAGTAATGGTCAGTCTCATAATACTTCGGCCTGTTTCATCGGGCCGTACTCGTCCCTAGAAAGAAAAGGTAAAAAATAATATTCCACATTTTTCTTCGAGTACAACCCCTAGCATGTGTCCAGTTGCATTCATGCCCAGTCTATCCGTATTCTGCTTTTCACTTCTTCTAGATATGTAGACTCACACTACTATTGAGGAGAGAGAAAATGGTAAAGGAGAAATACAATATGAAAATATAGTAGGGAAAATATGTACAAAATGGCATAGGGAGTGTTTCTGGATTTTGGATATTTTTAGCTTGCATCTGACTGAACTATGTTGAAACCCAAATGGCTTTGGCTGTCCTGCTAAAATTTGAACGCATTCAGTCCATGCGTCTTAGTGCCAGGGCCCTCAGAAGTTTTTCCAGCGAAATAAGTTTTTATTTACATTTTGTTCAATCGAACATACTGGAAGAGTTTCGCTAATTTACATATTATCCTGCTGCTTATTTTATCTATTAAGGATTCATCTTTGTCTTAAAATAAAATTTTCTTTAAAAAGAATCCTGTTTATATATATTTTTAATTTTTTTCTATCAAAATAACATATGTACAAAATGGCATC
>JXOV01007216.1:0-13070 GCA_001014945.1 Clogmia albipunctata | reverse complement strand
TCTCTTATAAGACACGTGCTTATCGTTGCCAGAAAAGAGATAAGATTTAATTAACGGATTTAAATCTCTTATGAGGAGTTTGGAAAATGAATAAATATTAGATATTCAGATGACTTCTCCACTTTAAGAAACTAAATTCCTTACAAAAATTTAAATATACAAATTACAGTTTATTTAAATATAATTTAAATTCAACAATATCAAACTTCTCCAATGATTAAGCATAAATCTTTAACAAGTTAAGAGACAACTAATATTAGAATAATTGAGCCATGGCCAGCAGTTCAGCATACCCTTAAATTTTCCAAGAATTTCACCCCTCACATAAATTATTTTCAAATTAACTTAAAAGGCGTATAGTATTTCAACATAAATCTGCATTTATTATAACGTAATTCAATCCTAACAAGGCAATGGAACACTCAAAAGTTTGGAAAGTTATTTACTTAATTACGGTTAAATAATAATAGAAATTTAATTGGTATATATTGGTTTGTTAATTATTATAATATATTAATTGTTGAATTTATCCCCATAATAATAATAATAAACTTGTGAATGAATCATATTAAGGCACGGTTATTTTGCTTGAAAATAACTGCTTATCTATTTCTTCATTCATTTACATTCTAGTAGTTGAATAATTTTATATACTCCAATAAATTTAGCGTGTATTTAGATTCTACTTGTGTATACAATGAAATAAATTCTTGGATTTGTAAATAAAATAGTATATTTCGTTAGAAGTGGTGAAATAAAGGTTATTACAGCACGAATTTACCATCTATTTTGACGAGCGCAGCGGGTAAAAATAGGTTATATTGGTGAATAATTTGCGTGCGAAGTTTGAAATATTACTGCACTCCGTGCTGTAAAGTAAACCGTTACAGAACCAATTTGCGTTGAAAAGAGGCTACTTTTTTATACGGAAATTTTAAAAATGTCTGATAAAGAGCGTGCTCATGACTACTAGTTAAACACTTGCGCTCCAGGTTGAGACTAAGATATAGCGATTCACTGTCGATCAAACATTCATTCGATCTTAACCCCAACGTACATACCTTCGCATTACACTAGTATAAATGAAATGTTGGGAATTCTAGACCTGAACGCAACGGAAAAAGTATTCATTGATATTTGTATGAACAAACATTTAAAAAACTTTTTAATAATATTTTATGCATTTTTGTTGCATAAAATTGATAGAATGACACAAACATTTGTTCTGTAAAGACATTTTATAGCACAAGTGTAGAATTTTTTAAAGTACTAGTACATTTTCTTTACTATTAAAGTGTGATCTCCGTTAAAGAAATCAAACAAATCTATATATCGTTGTGTATGGTTTAATTGTATTTGTCGATGATTTCACAACGTAACGGATTATTTTAAATTAAATATAACGTTTTAATTTAAATGCACATATTTCTTTCTCTTTCTAAATGAAGAGCAAGGTGATATTTTCTATTGAAAAGTAAGTGAAATAAATATATGGCTTATTCCATCAATCCGTGGAATTAGAAAAGGAAACCAAAACAATGTGAGGGAGCGAAATATATTTTAAATTTGAAAATAAGAAAACGGTTTTTGTTTTCAATTTTTATTTTTTGTGTTATTTTATTTAAAAATGCATACAATTTTGTATAAAACACGGTCCAAAGCATTTAACACACAGGCCTGTTTTAAAGTACTCGCTTTACTCGTGACTTTAAGAAACCCTAGTGTTTAATAATGCAGTATTTTATCGACCTAGTTGTATAAATAACTATTATTCCGCCATGAGAAAATATTTACATAAATTACTGGAGAGAGAATATAATAATTAGATTCTTCCCTTAAAATTGTGTACCTATCCTTATAAAAAAAGAGCCATTTGATTTCAATTTTAATCATTAACCACTCATTAATTAATGTCCATCATTTTTTTAGATTTGGCTGAGGCTGATTTAATTTACACGGAAACGCTTATGATGCGTGGAGTGGAGAACTACGAGGGCAAGGACGTCTGCATCTTGGGAGGAGGTGACGGAGCCCTGCTATATGAGCTACTGAAGGAGAACCCTAAGAACGTTGTGATGCTCGAAATTGACGAAATGGTGATGGAAGGCTGCAATAAATACATGAGGTCGGTCTGTGGAGACGTCCTAGAGAAGAGAAAGGGCGACAATTTTGAGGTAAAAGCGATAATAATGAATTTTTATTCAAGTACAGTATGTTCTGTAAGACATTGACAATTTGCGTTTGAATCAATTTTTTTTATTCTATTGAAAATTTATAAAAATATAAATTTTTCAGAGTTTTGAGAGCTTTAATAATATTTATTCTAGAACATTATATACATTTAAGTTCTTTTTATAAATCGACTATTAATTATTAAATCTTGCTAAATTATAATTCATTTTAATTTTTAATCTATTGTTTCAGATAATTATTGGCGACTGTATGGCAATATTAGACAAGTATATTAAAGAAGGCAAACAGTTTGACTACGTTTTTGGAGACCTGACGGATATTCCTTTGTCTGAGACTCCTACTGGTGAAATCTGGAATTTCATTCGCACGATATTAGAAGCGTCTTTCAAGGTTCTGAAACCCGACGGAAAATATATGACTCATGTAAGTAACGTCTTATATTTTTACAAAGAACTTAAAAGAATTCTTTATTATTATTAAAGTGGAACCTCCGTGAAATTAATCTCAATTTTTTTTATAAAAGTCAGCTGTGTTGTGCATGGTTGAACTGTTTTAACAGTTGAATACTTGAATACATACAAAAAGTAAAACAAAAAAATCCAAAGAGCTTAATAAAATATATATATTTGAATATATGACTATATCAACTCTTTCTATAAATTACGACTACTTACGGCTATTTGTAAGAAAAGGATACCAAATTGACAATCGCTCTAAAAGTGTGTCTCGAATAAACTCAATTTTAAATATGAATTTACATAAAACGATGACCTTTTTAGATTTTTGTGTTAATTTATTTAAAAATCTATAAAATGTTGTATAAAACAAATAAGCATTATTAATCAAACGCCATGGGTCTTCATTAATTCAAATTTATATATTTCGAGTACAAATCTAACTTTAAATGTTTATTTACAAATAATTTATATGTTTTTGCATTAAAAATGTGTATTAAAGCTACTGCCTTTTATTTCTGTTAAAACGTATGAAATTGTGCTGAAAACTTAAATAAAAAGCATTTTAAAACACATATGTTCGTTTAAATCAATTTTCAACATTATGATGTAGAAAACTGGCGAAAATATCATTACGTATTTTAGTTAAATAAAATCGATATTATGAAACTAAAATTTGTTCTGTCAAAGTCGTTTTTATAGCACAAGTGCTTTTTCTTTATTAAAATTTGTAATCATATTGATCTTTTTTATATTGAAGTCAATTTCAATTCAGTAACTGTATTACCGTGCGATTTAAAATTAATGAATCATTTTATGAATTGAACAAATCGAGCCAGGCTATGAAACAGTTAATTTTTGCGAATGAACAACGCCTACTTAAACTATGTGTAAGACAGAAAAGACCGACATAATTCCCTCTCTTATATAGGCGCTATTGAACAGGCCTTCTTTAAAACACTCGCTACGATTGGGAGTTTAAAACACCTTAGTGTCAAAGCAAAAAATAGTGCCCATTAGTTTAACAATTTAACAGCGCGCGCAAAGGGTCAATATTAAAATTTAAGGACTTTTTGCTTTGCATCCTTTTTTTAAAGAGATCTTCATTAAGCTTACCCTAGGCGAGTTAATCGGTAGAAAAAAAAAATTTTTTACCAGCACGAACTTAGCTGACTGAATGTACGGCCCTTAAAAAAGAAGAGAAGATTGAGACCCCCTCTTTCAATCTTTTCATTTTCTCTTTACACTTTTATTTGATTAAGTTTTTTCACGCAACGCTACGTGCGCGCGATCTTTGAGCTCTTGACCCTTGATAATATCATTGATTTACAAAAATATTAATTTAATCTATTTTCCATTATTCCAGGGAAACGGATCGAGTTGTCCTGAGTCACTGCGAATGTACGAGGAGCAGTTGAAGAAATTGGATCCTCCAGTGTCGTTCACCATGTCGAAGGCGTTTGTGCCCTCCTTCATGGAGGAGTGGAACTTCTACCAAGTGTCCCGCGTTTGACCAAAGCATTAGACGACGACGAAGATCTCTTTGCACTCGTTGAAATACCAAAAAGAGAAATGAATCGCATTTTAATCGCAACATCTCGTGTTCGTTAATTCCACTGCAAAAGTCACTGCTCAAAAATCCGTTTCAGGAGTTTGATTACTATTAAATTTAAGAGGTAGACACATTGATTGTAGCCTTGATTTGTAGATATATTAGTTACCCTACCAGAGCCTTCAGAGGCTTCTTTTACACTTTAAGTAACAAACACAAAACCTACTCTGAAAAGACCCAACCGTACTTACAAATACCAAATAAATAAACTGAAATCAGTATCTTTACGTGTTAAGATGTAAAATGTAACAAAGTGGTTTATAAGTCTACCGAAGTAGAAACACACGGCTTGTAACGTTTATAATTAAATGAAATAAATATTCACGTTGAATTTCGATGCTGTTTGTTTTATTCTTAAAATATTTCATCTGAAGCTCAAAAGTCAGTACCCACAAGATCGCTACGTTTTATCCAATTCCTAAAAATAATAAAAAAAAAGTTATTTGTGCTACAAGGGGGTAAACCCATCCATTTTTTAACAAGCGCCAAATAGGATCCGTAATGCCTTGGTCACACCAAAAAGTCAGCCTGTTTACTGCTTGTGGACGATCCGCCCACATTTTTAAAATCCAATTTCCCAATTAACTGTGATGATTAGATAATGAAATTGCATGTCTATGGAATCTTCGTTTTCCTGGCCATTTTTTGCAATTTACAAACTTCAAATAGAGCAACTATTAACGGCGCAATGACGGTTTGAAATTCGAGACGGAATCAGCAAGTACCGATATGTTTTCAGACTTGAAGATAAGAAATTGAGGGGTCCAATAAGAAGCCGACAAATGCAATAAGCAAAATTTTCCTTCGTTCTCAGTAAACCTGAGACGCACACACAAAATTGGTTTGTGTCATTTCCATCTGTCAAAATCTAATAATTATAATACGATAATTTAGCACAAAGATATTTTCACTGAGCATATTTTGTTCTGGTTTACTACATACAAATTTAAAATTCTTGACTGTCAAAAACATTAGAAAAATACCCATGAATTAAAAATTAACATGTCATAGCAAGGTCAATTGTATTTGACCGGGGTGGTGCAGTCGGATAAAGCGCTGATACAGAGTTCAACTTGGATTAGAGTCCTGATCAGACGCTAATTTTTTTCCTTCGATTTTCATTACTCGTTTTCACAAAAAAAACAATCTGTGATTAATATTTGTTTGAAATAAATATGAAAAAATACCCTGGAATCAACTGTCGACTAGTATCGTCAACCCCATTTGTTCGACCCAGACAGGTTTTCAAATCTTTGATGAAATGCAGAGAAATAAAGAGATAAACAGAACATTTATAAGACTAGTAATTTGCTGCCATTCAATGAATGTATACATGTTGTTGTGTCGGCGAAGAAGATTCACTGTAAAATATTCTATGTGTATTTTTTTTCTCTTTTAAAATTGTTAATTTGAAATACCAAATCGAAAAACATTTTAAAAACTATATTTTTAATTTTCCTACAGTTATATTGATATTAGTACTAGTTAAATAAGTAAATTTAAAACAAATATCTTAAAAAATTGCGCATTTTTACACACAAATAAAAGTAAAACACTTGCTACGCTCGTGGCTTTAATAGCCCCTAGTGTTTAATAATTCCTTATCTTATCGACCTAGTTGTATAAATAACTATTATAACGTCTCACTTAAACAGCCTGGAAAAAACGTCCAGTTTATCGTTCAACATGGCACCTGAATTTTGACATTATGCAAATTACTTTATAGACTTTTCGTTTTTCACTAGTGCGATATATTACTCAAATCGATGTCGAAAAACTAACATTTCGATACGAAAGTGCAAAAACCAATTTTAATACTGAATTCTTAAAGGGATCCTGGGAAGGAATTTTGAATAAAATTGACAAAGTTCAATTTTTTACTTTACTAGGGCGTTAAAGTGTTACATTGGCGCACGCTTATTGAGAATTTTACGTAACGGAATTGCACAAAGTACTATTTAATCATATAGAAATTGAAAACTTTCCAATTCCTATTTTTATTTAAAAGATATCCGGCGATATTATATTATTTTGGGTAAGGCATTAGTTCGAATCCTGAGTGAGGCGGATTGACTGGACCCTCTTCCAATGAATCTAGATGCTATTAATTGACTAATAATACACTCAATACATAAAGTCAATGAAAAGTTAAAGCCCGTTGGTCGAGGTTGATGGTTCCTAATGTTCCGTACAGGAATTGAAAGGAAAAATCTAAAAATTTTGATTGCTAAAAACAAAAAGATTTACAATTTTATACTTTTAATTTTCCCAAAGAAAAGTAATTGTTATTCGTTACTAGGATTTAAATATCCTCGTTCAAAAATGAATTGATAGGTCAAACCCTTAGATTAAATTTCATACAAAGTCAAACCATTTTGATTCCCTTGTTAGAAAGGGTGGTTTTCGCTTTCATTCGGCTCCAAATCGAGCGCTGAACATTTCATTAAAACCCCTCCATCCTTGACTGACGCTGAATTCGATTTAGGGGTGCAAAAGAGGGGAGTATTTCTGTGGAGAAAAATCACAACGTTTGTCGAAGAAAGACACGGAGAAAATCGGAGTGAGAAAAATCAAATGAAAAAAAATCTGGTTTTCACCTGGGATTAAATAATTAGTGAAACGTGCAAAGGAAGTGAAATGAAAGAGTAATTATTGAGTGACAAAAGTGGAGGATAACAAAGGGATATTAGATGACAATGAGTATGCAACAAATGTCCTCAACTACGGGAAAGGTAGAAATGGGTGGAAAGTTTTTGGAAAAGGGAAGTGAGTTAATTTTTATTTTAAATTATTTTCAGTTGAAGAACCACGTTCAATCGTCGTTTGACTTTATTCGGAAGGCGCTGGCGATTAGGGAGAAGCTCCTGCTGCGGCAAATCGATGCCCTGGAGCAGAGTCAAAAGGCGAACCGAAAGGTGGCAATCGACGAGATAAAATTCATTCCGGAAAATGAATTGAAATTGCTGACCAATATTAGGGAGTTTGGGAAATTCAATTTGGACTCGTTTAATATGGTGGGATCGGCCTTTATAAACGAGGACGACATTTGTCCAACCATTGGCCATGACATTATGTACAAGAATTTAAAAGGCGGCGACGACGAGCAATTTGTGCTGGACTTTAATGGGAATAAGGAATTAATTAATGAGAACGCGAATAACATTAATGAGTCGATCATTAATTTGATTCTGACCGAGTCCAAAGAATTGATAGAAAAGTCCAAGCTCATTTCCAAATTCCAGAACTCGAATAGCAGTAGTAAAGCGAAGAAAATTATCGAGCCAACGACTGGCTTTAATCGCCATGGCAACAATAGTTATTGCACAAAGGAAATTGCGGGAAATCGAGCAAATATCTGTCAATCAGCCAATTCCAAGGCGGCGACAAAGGCGGAATTAATTGACAAGGAGACAGAGAAGCCGAAAAATGCCAGCGAAAAGAGAAGTCACCGGAAGAAGAGGTTCAGCTCGCTGAAGAACATCTCCAATCTAACAATTAATAACTGCTACTCGGGCACGTTAAACCTAAAAAATATCTCCCAACTAACGATTAACAACAAGTCAGCGCCCAGCTCCAAAGGACCAATTTCGGAAAGAGTGGAAATAAGGGATGATAGTCCCAAGATAAACTACATCGAATGCGACTTCTATAATCGATTAATTAAGGAGAACAAACTGTTGCAGCCATTAGAAGTTAATAACAGGAGAATTTATCGCCAAATTGAATTAAACTCGCCGCCTTCCTCCTTCTCCACCACCTCCTCCACGTCGATTCAGTCCTTCGCCAGCAATGTCCTGAATAAAAACAAAGCCCAAAACCATAAAATGACGACGACGATGAGCAGAGGAGGGGTGAATGAGGAGGATGAGTATGAGGATAAAGGCCCAGCAATTGCCGTTCAACCCGTCCAAATTCAGCAATGGCTTCAGCAGATTAGTGGACAGATCGAAATTGAACCCGTTCAAAATGCAGAGTTTTTAGAGTACAGCCGAATAAACGAGTGCTTAAAAGATTAGATATTTATTACAAAATACGAGTACTAACACTTTTTCAATTGTACATAAAATAAGTGAATGTTTATGGTGTTTAACCCTTTCCGGCGGTGAGTTTCTTCATGTTATTTAACTGTTATTTTCCAGTTTAATTATCTAATATTTAATGTTATCCGTTTTTTTATTTAAAATTTATTTTATTTTTTATTGTATTGAATATTTTCGAAGTGGAATAGAGATTTGTAGTGTTTCTTTCGTTTAATATTTAATGACCGGTTTGAAAATTATGGGTACAAATTTGAACAAAAGATTCACTAGGAAACCTTATAACTGTCATTATTTTATTGAGGACACATCTTCAGCATCCTGTTTCATTAGTTTTTTAAGAATAAAATTTCAATTTGAAAGGCAAATCACCTTTTAAGCCAATATTTTGCTGTCAACAATTGTGTACAAATTGTCAATTCTGTGAATGAAGCAAGTTGTGTACTAAGATTAATTTTGAATTGAACTATGTAGTCACAAACACATTTAAAAATAATGGCCGAAACGTGGAAAAGATGAAATAGATTTTGTTGACAGATTGGTAGGAAATTTGGCCTTCATTTTAATGGCACAACTAAAATGTGTAGAATATTTATTCTAAAATTTTAATTTGTCATCAAATTGACGCCTTCCATCTGACCATGCTACGGGAATGTATTTCATTTTTCATATTATACCAAGCGTAGAATCCAATAATTTTAAATTCAATTTAAAAAAAACCTATCCTAATTGATTTTATAGTTTTTTCTTCTTTTTTTGTCTTAAATGATCTTCATAATTGAATAGAGAAGAATCTCTATTTTTCTCTTGCTTAATATTTAAAGGCCGGCTTGAAAATTATGGGTACAAATTCAAACAATTTTGAGGTCTCGAAATAGACATTTATTTATTGGATTTTATAAGTAATGAATTACATTTTAAATATTTTATTTATCTTATTAATCTCCAATCAACATCCTTAAACAATAAGGTTACAAGATTTGAGTTGTTGTATTTGAGAGACGTCATTTATCGTTCCGAACAATAATTTTTTGGTAAATACACGTAGAATCCAACAATATCCTTATCTTTTCTTAAACATAATAATTTTAAAAATTCTTTTTAAATACACCAATCAACAATATTCTTTCTGTAATAAATTTTATATTCAGCGACTTGATCTTTAATATTTTAAAAGATATTTCAATTTGGTTATAACTAATTTCATTTTGAACAACTAATCTATAGATGAAAAAGTCGATGGGCAACGGGTAAAATAATTCAGTAAGAAATTAGGTTTTTTTGTGGATGCGAGCTTCGCTCGTCCCCGCCGCGCCACAGCTAACCCTGGCTGGTATGTTACAATTAGAAAAGAGGTTTTTAACAATTTCTTACCCCAAATAAAAAATGATTTTATTTTTTTTTTATTTTTGTCTTAAAGAAAAGTACAATAAATTAATCGTAATTAATCGTTTTAATATTTTTATGCATTTTTGTTGCTTAAAATTGATATTATGACACTCAAATTTGCTCTGTCAAAGTCGTTATTATAGCACTAATGCTTTAAGGAATTCTTTAAAGCATTAGTGCTTTTTCTTTATTATTAAAGTATGACCTCCGTGAAAAAAATCCATCAAATTTATATGGTCGTCAGTTTTGATAGGCGTGGCTTACCTGTGATTTGCTAGTATTAACGATTTTATTTTTAAATAAACCACCTATCGGAAAACTTTGAAAATATTTAAATTTAGAGCCGCTTAACCATTTTTTTTATAAAACGATCATGTTTTTTATTTTTGTGTAAATTTATTTAAAAATGCTTACAATTTTGTATAAAACACGGTCGATAAGCATTATTAAACACTCTGGCCTTCTTTAAGGCACTTGCTGCGCTCGTTGTTTAAAACAACCCTAATGTTTAATAATGATTTCTTATCAACCTAGTTGTATAAATAACTTTTATAGGCAAAGTTCAAATTATGGAATGAGTTACTTTTTTCAAGTATTACAGTCAACTCTGGATAATTCAAACCTTCAATAATTCAAAGTTACCACGAGTTCCCTACAAAATCTCTTTATATTTCAAACTTAATCAATACATTTTTATTCTCTCGATAATTTGAACGAAAAAAACCATTACAACTTAACAAAGAGTGGTAATTCGAACTCATTGGCGTCCAACACTCGACAAATCGCAGATTAGTTGTTGCAGCATTTTAGGCGCCAAAAATCATTTGATAATAAACTCTCGTTAGTTTCAATTTATCTAAAGGAAACTGTACTATTTTTAACATCTTTTTATTAGTTCGTATTCCAACACACAGACAAAGCTGAAAATTGAGAATTGAATTTTACACGTTTAAGCAAAATAAAAAAAATATTATTACCATTACCATTGTAACGTATAAATTCAAATATTGATATTTAATTTCAACAGTGTCCATTCCTTAAAGTATTACAAATATTTTTCCAAAATTGAAATAATTTATGTTCTGTTTTTTAAAATAAATAATAATATTTATACCTTTTTCTTCCATTAGCTATTTCACATTTCATAATCTTATAAGAATTTATAATTAAATATAATTCTCTTTGAAAAAGTACCAAAAAACTGTTCCCATAATTTTCAAGACGTTCATAATTCTAAGGATTCTGATCTTAGATTATCGGTTAACTTATTGAAATTGTTCTTTTTTATTAGTTCAACTTCTTCAATTTCTGTTTTTCTTACCAAGTACGCAATTGTTGACGAAAAATATCGAATAATTAATCATTTAGAAGGAGTGAAGGGCCCCAATGTTTACCCATCTGTTCATTTCAACCCCTAATTTGAATAATTGCCGCCGATAGAAAGGGTTAATAAAAAAAATACATAATTATCATTTTGGACATTTTTCCAATATTTCTACTTAATTCGGTATTACAAAGGGTTTCCAAATGACACACAAAAATAAGATAAATAAGCGAGAAGAAAGTGAAAGCAGAGCAGATCCGATGGAACACGAACTAAGTGCTTTAAATAACGATTTACCGTTTCTAATATAAATGTCAGAATAATTAATTGGATGTAATTGTGACTTTATTCGGGGAAAAGAATTGAATTCAAGTCGAAATATGGTATTTCACTTTTAATTATCTCCAATCATAAAATTCGCATTCTTCCGCCGTTTTACGATTGGATTTTTGCATCAATTTATTTTCCAATCATTGAAAAATGGAAATCGAATACCACGCGACAAATTCTTACGATTCATCGTCAAAGTAAATTGGATTTTTGCCGCAGCCCGAGCCATGTTTAGCCTCTAAGTATTTGTGTTATGTCATGAATTTAACATTATTTATGTTATAATACACACTCACACAAACCCAGATAGGAAGTAAAAAATAAATGTACTGTTCCATGATTCGATGCTGTAAAACAGGTATTTTATTGAATGAATAAATTAATGATGTATTGAAGCCAAGTGTTTTATTTATGGAAAATTAAAGCAGCCTCTCAGACTTAAAAACCTAGATAATTTATGTTGTTTTATTAAGATAATCAATTTCCCTTTCCATTTCCTTATAGGAACATGGGAAACCTCAACCAACGCGGTTTAACTTTTCATTGACTATTTGTTTTCAGTGTATTATTAGTCAATTAATAGCACCTACACCGGTTTAAACCGATCCAGTCAATCCGAACCGCCCAGGATTCCAACCCATGCCCTCTGAGGAAGCAGTCGGAGACGAGGTGGATGTTTTATTTAGGTAAGGTAATTTAACACTCATTTTGCATTTATGTGAAAAAAAAACAATATTATGGAATTAATATTTGTTTTGTTAGAGTACTAGTGAAATAATAAAGAAATTTTAAGCCCAAGGGCAATTATCAATTTTGCATCCATAACAAATATCAAAATATGAATATGGAAGAGTGATATGCAAAATTTCTCCATCAACATATTGATAATTTTGTTTACGTTTACCTGTCCATCGACAAACCACAAACAAATGTTTATAAAATTTGAATTTTAATATTCTATTGACTCGTGAAAAACTTGTTTTGTGGTAAGAGTACAATTTTTTTGATAATTTAACCTTGTTTTAACTGATTTTTTTTTTATAAAAGACTCAAGGAATAATGTTATTAATAAATCGAAGTGACATACTGGAATGTTAATGAACGACGAAAGAGAACAGGTTATTTGAAGCAAAATGACCGTACTTTAATATGATTTGAAGCACAAGCTTCCTCGGAGCGCAATCTGAGTCTTAGTATAAATTTAACATTTATTTCATTATAATAATTAACAAACCAATACAAACCAATTAAATTCCTTTTATTATTTAACCGTAATTTAGTAAATAACTTTCCAAACTTTTGAGTATTCTATTGCCTTGTTAGGATTGAATTACGTTATAATAAATGCAGATTTATGATGAAATACTATACGACTTTTAAGTTAATTTGAAAATAATTTATGTGAGGGGTGAAATTCTTGGAAAATTTTAAGGGTATGCTGAATTGCTGGTCATGGCTCAATTACTCTTNCTTAACTTGTTAAAGATTTATGCTTAATCATTCGAGAAGTTAGATATTGTTACATTTGAATTATACTTAGAATAAATTTGTAAGTGAACTTTGAATATTTTAAATTATATTTTCACATTTTTAAGAAATTTAGTTTTTTAAAGTACAGAATCATTTAAGTATTTATACATTTCCATTATAAATATCTTACAAGAGATTTAAATCCCTTAATTAAATCTTATCTCATATTTGGCAACGATAAGCACGTGTCTTATAAGAGA
>JXOV01007203.1:0-18950 GCA_001014945.1 Clogmia albipunctata | reverse complement strand
ACTAGCTTCAGAGGTAAGGCAAGGCTGGAGGTCAAAAAGTATTGAAATTTTANACCAGGGAGCTCCCGCGATGTTCCTTAGGTTTTAGAGTAGAGACGCTCTACTCTAGCCATTTTTGTGTTGCAGCAGGAGCCCCAGATCTCCAAGGCATAGTAAAGTATCGGCATAACCTTTACTTTGAAAATGACTAGCTTCAGAGGTAAGGCAAGGCTGGAGGTCAAAAAGTATTGAAATTTTAAAAGAAATAGTATTAAATTCGGTACAATATAGTATCTAGATAATAATTCACATGTGTCTAGTCCTCATTTCGAGTTCATATAAAATCAAAACAATGAATTACATGACGTCACACATTCAACTGCCAATATCTGGACAACTTATGATAGTTAAGGTTGAGCGGCTTTGATTACAACTAATACGTATAGACAAGAAAAAGATTAGATCACGTCCATTCAAATAAGGTTTTTTTTAAAATAATCGCTTTTTCCATCGTACTCTTCGTGAAATTTAAAGTTTCTCCAAACAGAAGAATATTCTAAATCAATCATGGCTACACTTATTAAAAAGAATAATTATAAATCCCATCTTTTACCCATCCCTGTTCTAAATAAAGTGTAAATTTCAATAAAAACAAAATTTTAAAATACGTTTGTATATTTAATGTGATTTAAATTATTTTTTATATAATAGACCAAATTAAATTCTTATAAAGGTAAACATTTCAATAACTGAATAATTAGAAAAATTATACGGAAATACGCAGGTAAATTGAACAAAATTTATTAAAAAGCACGAACGGAATTAATGCTAATTGAAATTTTATTTCTTGAATAATAAATTATCCTAATTAATTTCAGGTTGCCAATCGCATATTTTCTATTTAAAGTTTTAATTAATCAAATGTTCTTTAATGAAAATACAAGTATAATAAAAATGTTTAATAATAAATGAATTTCTATAAATAATCTAGAGTAGATATTTCTAAATTAAACTAAATAAAGCAAACCTTATCAATAACCTGCAACAGAGATCTGAACATATGGTTCAACAAATTATATTGTAGCAAAAATACACAATACTTGACAAAATAATCTGCATATTGTTATATGGGAGTCTAGTTGAACAAATGTTTTCATTCCAAATTGATATTCCATTTAGTGTTTGTGATAAAATAGCTACTGATAACAGATTGAGCTACAAAGCACCATATGGAATTATTTAGTTTAATTGATTTGTTGCCCAACAGACCTGACGAATTAAAGCTCCATCGTCAATATTATGTTGCAGTTTTCAATTCCATTCAATAAATATTAATGATGAGCCAGTGGAGTGGCATGGACATGGACCGGGCTTCAACTTGACCGAAACCGCAAAAACTCGTGCAATTTTAGGGATGAGAAGCGCGCGCTACCTCGGAAATTTTCATGAACTCCATTTATTATTTTTCGGCATAACAAATTGTGGTTTTGTGAATAAGTGCGAGTGGCTGACCGCCAAGCGCCAGTCCAAAGTGACCATACGTCGCCCTCCCCATCTCATCTCACCTCGCCTCATCCCGATCCCCATCCAGTGCCAAACCGATGATGTGTATTTAACTGGCCCCAGTCAAAATAAATAGTCCCTCTCTATGTGTGTTTATTTGTTCAAGCCGTGCATCACCAAAGGTAATGAAATGCAAATTAATATTTGCATAAAATCATATCATGTGATGATCATAATAAACTGCTGATTTTGTAATTGTGGCCACGAATTGTACATTTGGCACTTTAATTTCACAAATTTGTTTTATGATTCAGAATTGTTTAAATTTATGTTGAAATGGAAATAATAGTAGTATTCAAATGGTTTTGTGCTACATTATGTCTTGTTTTTTTAAACATTCAGCATTTTTGTAAGATTAAAGTCAAATAACTCTTTAGGGGAAAATCAGATGTTTTTAACGAAGCTACGAGTGTGAAATTCGAGCCGTTGGTCAGTTTTTTTAACGTTTCCAAATTAAGAAACGAATTTTACGCCAGAGCAGGAAATACATA
The DNA here is from genome assembly GCA_001014945.1 of Clogmia albipunctata. Taxonomy (NCBI): domain Eukaryota; kingdom Metazoa; phylum Arthropoda; class Insecta; order Diptera; family Psychodidae; genus Clogmia; species Clogmia albipunctata. The sequence goes on along the minus strand of JXOV01007203.1, from coordinate 16,917 downwards.
TTTTGCAATCCGCCAAAAATATACGAAAAATTAATTTTTACAAATATTCGGTTATAACTCGAGATAGTTATAACCGAATATTTGTAATATTTGACCCTTTTAAAATGTGCTAGTAATGTGCAAATTTTATGTATTAATACAATACCCAAAGAGTAACACCTACTAACATTCACCCAATTCATCGATGGAACACAAATAAAAGACACGAAATTCACCAAAACAGAGAACATTTTTGCTCTTTATTAATAAATTTTGTTCAACTTTTACTTTGTGATCCTCTTTTTTAAATTAAATATAAATAAATAAAATCTCATGTTATTCATTTATAAAATTTCTTTGAATTAATCATTTCTAATATAGTGTAAATTTAGATAAATATTTATAAAAAGAGCATTTTATATAGATCAATTGTTTTCTTAATATGTGTGAGAGTGTTCTTTTGTACCCATTAATTTTAATTCGATACACGGCGCAAAAGTATTGGGTATTTGTGGGTAGTTCAAAGTGCACGCTTTGCACATCACTAAATGAGCCGTTTAATAATGGAAAAATATTTGCATTTTATCGATTTTTCATGGATTATGACTTTCTTTCTTGAGCGAGAGACAAAAAATAGAAACATTAAATAGTGTGTTAAAGTAACCAATCGGTTATAACGACCTGATTTAAAAATTATAGTTTTTATTTCAAAATGTCACCGGAATCTTGACTTCACAGCAAATTTGTTCCCAAATTTTGTAACACTTTTGGGAAAAAGAGACCCATTATGAAACTGAAATCGATGTCGAAAAGTTGACCTTTCGATAAAAAAAATTCAATTCCAATCTTGAAGTTAGTCGTTTTACTATGTCAAGTCAATACAAAAATTTATTTTGGACTGGATTTGAAAAAAGGCCCTGCAAGAACATAAATTTATTTATTAACCATGAGGCCGCGAGTACGAAAAGTTGAGTCAGGTTTGTCATTGTTCAAAGCTGATATTTTTTATTGACTTGTAGTACAAATAATTTTTTTCGTATAAGATGTTCCAAATAAAAACAAAAATAATAATATGTTCCAGAACATTTTGTTGGTTCTGAAACACTAATACTTTATATAAATTTGTGAATTTTCTTCCAAAATTTTTTCACATTAAAGATTTTAAATAATCCTTATATATAATTGTATCTCTGTAAACGACCTTGTGGTATAAACAACTATTTAAAATATACATAATATTTATAAAAACGACAAAAAAGTATACAAAATTTAAGCATTAAATTTTATTGGAACTACTTTTTATTATAGAATTTAATTAGAAATTAATTTATTTATCAGGAATGAAATATAATAAATTATTAATATTTTAGGGTCTACTTGATTATAATGAAAATAAATGTACGTTAAAATATATTCCAAAATATTCAAATAATAAATCGGTACTTGTCAAACAAATTCGATTTATATTTAATATTTACGATTTAGGGCAAAGAATATTATCGTATTTGCATGAAATCCTTTAACCTGGATTATGGATGGATATTTTCAATATTGATAAATTCGCATAAATCTGGATTCAGGTTCCATTCAGAAAACCTCATCCATAATTTGTTGTAAATACGAACCGTTTCAGCTCTGTTCGCTTCCAGGATACGGGATATTTATTCAAATTCACCACAAAAGCGGCTGAAATCTATTCACAGAAAATGCTTCCATTGTCGACGTCTCAATATCAAATTTAATATCAAATCCGTTTTTGTCAAATGTCAAAATATCTTTTTTTATTAATTTATGTCTTTAATCAGATTCGTATTGTTCAATAATCCTCGGTTTTGACGTTTTATACGACATTGTGTTTGCCAATTCCGTCATTTATTGTTTAAAAGAAAAATATTAAGATGTAAAAATATATTTATTAAATTATTGTTTAATCAAATATTATTGGCATTCAAACAATACTTTTATTATGCTAAAATCCAATAATAAATTAATGAAACATATTTTTTCAAAAATTTAGTTTCCAGAAATATTGTGTTTCGGAAACATAAATGGCAAGGAAAAAATTAATCTCTAAAAGGATCGATTCAAAGTGGTTGAAAACTCCTTCTTAAATACCAAGAAAATTTGATGTTTTCGAATTGTTATTTTAAGATTTAACTGTCTGCTCTCTGTTATCGATGGATGCTAATTGAAATAAGGCTTAACATCTGATTCAATCAGCCATCTTAAAACACCCCTTTATCCTACCAAGACGGACAAATTAATAACCCTTTCAGTAAATCTATAATCCGATCTTGTAATGGTAATTGAAAATAAAATTTATTTATTTTAATATGAATGGCTTACCTGAATTCAAAATCAACAAACTCAGATACGCAGGTTATGTTATTCGAGCGGACATCAACTATCCCCCAAAAGAAGTGCTCCAATCTACACCAGGTGGAACAGGAAGACCGAAGAAGAAAGATTATTTTTCGCCCCATAGCCGAAATGGTAACGCTCTCGTATGCCTCCTCGGAGGCCGTGGATTCGATCCCTGGGCGGGGAAGATTGACTGGATCCTTTTACAACTGGTCTAGGTGCTATTAATTGACTACTAATACACTGAAAATAAACAGTCATGGAAAGTCTAACACCCGTTGGTCCTTACTGGAATGTAGAGGGAAATATTTATTTATTTAATCGAAAAATTAAGCTATCTATAAAAAATGATAAATATTTTTAATTATATTGTTAAAAAACTGATCATATTTTTTCAATGGATTAGATGCATTACTCTCAATTGAAACATAATTCTGATGTTTCTTATAATAATAAATTCTACCAAATTGGTGATTGAAGAGATATAACATTGCTTTATTACAACTGTTATCAAAAGCTGAACAACTTAGTTTCATCATAAGGTTTTAGTTTTTATTCTACATTTTATAAACTGTTAAAAATTTTTATTTTTTTCTTTTTGTGGGAATATTACCCGTATCGTCACAATCTTCTGGACATAACAGGGGTTGGAAGGTAAATGGGTCAAATGTACTGAGGTGTAGGATTAGATAAACTTAAATGATACATAATAACGTAGGATGAAAAAATTAACTAAGTATACTAATTGGTATTATAAATTTTCGTTTCTTATAAATGTTGTATTTTCAATATATTCCTTTTGTAACTGTGATATTGCATATAGTTTATTAAACAAGAAGTTATTTAAAATTTGTCGTTGTCTTTACTTAAAGCTAATAACACAATTTGGTCACCATTGTTGTTTCTAGATCAGCTGGGCTGGTCCGACTCGATGCACCGACTAATGCAGATGCTCCAGAACAAAAACAGTGCTCTTTCCCTTTTGGCGAATATTTTGCGGAAATTAACGTGTGTGTCTCTTTCTCCCTCCCCTTTCTCTCCATCATCTGGCCATTTTTCTTTCGTCATCAGTGCATTAATTGGACAACGACGTCGACGACGTGTTTCGATGCAAAATGCGGGCTGGCTGGATGCCTTTCTCCTGGTCCAGTCCGGCCAGAAATAACAAAGGATGCACATTGTGATCGTCCACTCCTATGAGATATCTATCGGGCAGCAGCAGAGCCAATGTTATTCCACTGCACGAAACAGAGCGTGGCAGTCAGGGATGAGACTTAATAAAGTCATTTCGGCCGTTGTTTTGACTTGCCCAAATGAAATCGTCCATATGAATTCAGATCCTCCTTGCCATTGTCTCCGTTTCAGGTCCGATGGGAAAATGCCCGGCTCGTGAACTGAAGAATTATTATCACCTCATTGCAGGTATTTGGGCGTACTGCAGTATACACTCGATTTATCTATTTATCTAAACTTACCGAATTTAATAAATGGCCATTGTTTATTTGCGCTGAATTTCAAATAACATTATTTAATATACATTTACTCATTCAATAAGAAGAAAATAATGTTCATTGGTTTTTGAAGGAATAGTGTTGTAAAATACTACTTTATTAAAACGAGACTATTTTCCTTTATGTAGTCACTAATAATTTATTTATTAAAATCCAAATTTCTTTCTCCAAAGTCTTTTGGCTTAAACCCCATAGAACGCCATTGGAATTTTGGTTATATTTTTACACGACACAAATACTACTTTATAAATCAATATTTTCAAATTAAAATTTTTAAGAAGTTTAACTAGAATCGCCGTTTACGAAATGTCAATTATTAGTTTCAAAAACTGCCAGCAGATGGTGAACGTATCGATTTAGAAGAAATAGTCACAAACACATTTAAAAAGAAGAACCGTTAGAAATAAGGCTAACGACCGTTCTTATTTTTATATGGGACCATACTAACTTGTATGAAATTGACAAGGGCACCGTTCTTGTAGCTTTACGCCAAATATTTTAAATTCACTAACCTTTTAATGTTATATTTAAGTAATTATAATAGAATATTTAAATTTGATTCATTTAAAAAAAATAATTTTAATTCTTTTAAATTGAATTTGCGTATAAATTTACATCTAGTTCCAAATTTATTCTTCCACTTGGAGCAATCAATAATTTTGCAATGCTGTGAAAACCTGTTTGAATCGAACATTTACGATTGACGATAATATTTATTCAAGTATTTAAGCGGTGATAGTAGCATTATTTATATAATATTTACAGAAATATTAATCACTCATTGTGAGAAGTTGAAATGAGAAATGCATGTTGTAATTTAAATTTAATTTAGAATTATTTGAAGTATTACTTTGTGGCAAATTATTTCTTGACGCCTAGATAAAAGGAAAAAATAAAATTTATTTCATTTTTGTGAACATGAAGTTCCTTCTATTTGTTTCCTATCTAATTGAAAATTGGTTGAGAAAGAAAATATTTTACCATATTTTACATATACTGTATACTATTTCTATGTATTAAAATAATCAATCAAAACTACTTTCCATTCAAAAATTAGTGAAATAAAATATATATTGGGCTAAGAAACAAATTAACTTTGGAAATTTCAATCTTCAGGAACTTGAAATGGGTTTTCTTCAAAACTTTTAGGATTCAATCAAGAACATCCAATTTCTTATTAATTAAGGTTTCAACTATTGTTAAGATGTTCTAAATATAATTGATGGATTTTAGTTTTATAACCTGAAGTGTAAAAAGAAAAAAACAGTTTCCAAAAATTTAAGATAATATAATCAGTTACTTCCCATTTCCTACGATTTCTATACAACAGTGGTCGTAAAATTAAAGCGATTATAATCATTTCCAATTAACAGAAGTCATTTCCAGTTCAACACTTATCAGACTGCTCATCATCCATTTCCATTTACCCTGCTCTTTAAAGATCGGATTATGGCATTTACAGAAAGGGTTATTAATTTGTCCGTCTTTGTAATGGAAAACATTTAATGGGGTTGTTTTAAGACATTTCAAGTTCTTGATTGAATCAAATTTTAAACCCCATTTCCATTAGCAGCCATCGGCAGCAGAAAGCAGACAGTTAAATCTTAAAACAACAAACCGAAAAGACCAAACTTCTTTGTCAGAAAGGAAAGAGCAATTATTCTAACAATAAAATTATCATTTTGCAACCCCTTTAATTCCATGGCCGAAAATTTTGTTTCTTTTCGTTTTAAAATTTATTCCAATCTTTTGCAAGTATTATATTAAAAAAATTACAAAATTATTTGGCAGCATTCAAAAATTAAATATTTTTAATTTAACAAACCATTCACCAATATTAAGTTAATAATTCTAATTATTGTTTCAAGACTCAATTTTGACCATAGTATGATTTATTAAAGTATAAAATAAATTAAATTTCTTAGAAACAAAATTAATTTCTTAAATCTGTTAATTCTTTTTTTTATTAAATCATTTTAATGTTATATAATAGTTATTTCAATAACATGTGGGGAAAATGAACCATAATTAAAAACGAGTAGAATACAAAAAAGTGAATGAAATGAGTTAGAATAGAACTTTCGGCCTCAATTTTTCGTAAATGACAACAACCTTGCATTGTATCGCTTATATACTCGTGATAACATCGATCCACAATTCCACACCTCAATCAACATTTTAAAAAAATATACTTTAATTTGATTAATAAATCATGGAATTTATTGTAGTGGCAGAAAAAAGTCAAAATATATTTTCCATCCGGGCTACTAAGATTTAAAATTATAATTTTTTGTAATTAAATATTATTACAAACTTATCATTTAGTGTATTTACACAATTTGTGATTGTCTGCGAGTGTTGAATAATGTATAATTAAAATGATTGAATTATGAGTTACATTCTAGAGGAAGCATTAAAATGTAAACATTTTTTTAATAAAATTGTATAAAGTTATTTTATTTCATATTTGATAAAAGCTTTGGCATTTTGGTACAAACGAATGTAAAAAAATCAAAAAGAATCGCTCACAGGTCACTATACTTTTATAATATTTATTTAGATAAATAGTTGTTTAAAAACTCTATTTTAAATTGGCACCAATATTTCCCCATTATAACTTTTTTTTCTTTAATTGTAATTAACGAATAGTTTTTTGAAGATATGTTACTAAAAAAGATTTAAAGGGAAATATCAGAATGGACTAATGTATAATAGTGAACATCCAAATAGTCCAAGAAATGTTCAAATCCGTTGGTTGAGGTTGAAACCTCCATGTATTTTTACAGGATTTCAGAGAGAAATTTATTTTATTGATCTGAATTAATAATTCTTTTGTTTTCTAAGTAAGTAAAATAAAAGTGTACTTTAAATACTCTGAAAAGAACAATTAAAATAGAATGTTTTTATTAAAGATTCAAGAAATGAATTTATAATAACTATAATATTATACTTTGAAAATCAAATCGAAAATAGGTGAAGTCTGAAATAACAATTTTATCAATATCTCCAACCCATAGGCTTTTCGCTTTCGGTCAATAAACTTTCTAGTCATAAAAATCAATGGGATATAACAGATGACATTGGAAATGGTTCTAGGATCAGGAGAGAAATTGGATTTTTTATCTGGAATATTCGAAACAGTCGTCATTGTAATCATCTTTACGTTTAATATTTCTTCTTTTCACTTCTGACTTCCTTCCATAATTTCATAATTTTCCGCATGGGGTTGATTTCATTCACCAAGCCCTGGTATCGTGCCGGTATATTGGTTTTTATTGGCGTAATCAGACAAGGAATGCAATCTTCTTTTGGGCAATGGCGATACGAAATAGAAGAATTGGGGTGGATGAGATGAGGAAAGAGAGAAATGTGCAATTTTGGGGAATTAAATCAGTGATGATTCCAGTTTGTCATAAAAACCGAGACAGTGGATTATGACAGATTTTGGCCAAATCGAGCGATAAGATGCAATAAAGTGGCAAATGGAGGGAAATGGGAGCGGACTTATTACTGGTTGATGCCCTTTTAATTGAACGTTTAATTGCTCATCTTTAAGCGATTCCAACACGAGAATAAAAATTAATTGACTGCAATGGACGAAGTTGTGCCAATTTATGGGCTCAAGTTATTGCAATTTGGATGGTGCGACAACTTTTGCCATTTCGTATTATTTACGATATTAGAAGGATATCCATTCTCGCCTTTATTCCCCTCATCCCTCTTCCCTTTTATTGTATTTATCTTCAAACATATATAATTTATTTATTAGTATTATTATGCTTATCATAGAGACAGCCAAAATGAAATGAGCTTCACTTGTAAAAGTGTTGATTAGGCTTAATAAACACGGATCTATGAATGTTTTATTGATCATTTGACGAGCAATAATTTTGTTGCCTTTTCGGGAATCAGTCTTCGTCTCTCCTCCAACAGAATTATAATTTATCGACGAAATTTATTTATCGACACTGTGCGTTGTTTTATTATGATTACAAATGCCGACAGAAATAAATGTGTTTATTGATTATTATTTGTGCCGTCATTACGAGAGATGTTTTATCAGTGATTGGCACCAGGCCATCCCCCGCGATTTATGGCCCAATGCATCGACAATCAAGGCAGACAGATAAGTGAATTGTGAATTATGTCCCGAGCGTAATATTCACCCATCGAACATATGTTGAGCTCAGCATGTCATTCATTTACAACACTGATAGATTACATTTATCTAATCATACGATTACCATTGCATTGACAGTGGAATTACTATTTTATAGAGTCATTTTATGGGCCACCTTTGAATTTTCTTGGAATTTGATATTACTCATATAACAGAGACTAATAATTCCTTTGATATAAAGAAGAACTAACTAATAAAAATGTAAATAGAAATAATAAATTGATTATATGAAAAAATAAGTAATATTGTAGGCTATTGTGTTAATGTATTTTGAGTTTTTAACTGAATTTAGATGTTTTAAAAAGCACTAGTCCCCTGAAGACTACTAAGTCCCAAAATTATTAATTAAAGTCTCTAGATATCCTAGAAATTCTCATCACTCGTGATTTTCAAGAGTCTGCCTTTTATATAAAAATTATAATATTTATTAGAACTAATTAAACAACTATAATTTTATAATTTTATAATTTTAATTTCTTCAGTTTGTAATAAAAAATTAAAAGTCTAAATAAAATAATGTGTGTTCATCAATCACAGAGTAAACTATAACTTTAAAAAGTCAACTGTTTGATAATTTTTTTCAAAATCTTTTCAATTGGCAAGTGAAAGTGTTTACATTTATTCGGAATTATTCTTACTAATGAGAGAGTTTGATAAATATGAAATCATTTTGATATTCCTTTAAAGATAATAATATTATAGACAAGAATATATCATCATAACCATCATTTGCATATTTTTAATTAAATCATAAATGACAATTTTTTATCATTGATCGAAAAATTCAATTTAAGAATTGACACATTCATTTATTTCCATTGAATTCACCTGCCAAATACAATTATTCAGGAATATGAAAATTTAATTTTGTAGTAACACATGTTTTATTAAAATTTATGGAAAAACAGTGTTGTCCAAAATTACCCCTTGAATCAATTGATTGAAAAATAACGAAGGGATCCGTAAATGCTATTTTTGTGAATGTGCTTATACGAGAGTTTTATTTTATTTTATCAGAGTCAATAAATTATTCAAATAAATAAATTGTTTTTTGAAATAATTGAAATTTTATTTCATATAAGGATATCATTTCGAGTATATTCACTAATTTAATCTTAAGTTAATAATTATTTATACAACTATGTCTATAAGGTAAGGCCTTATTAAATACTAGGGTTCCTTAAGGCCCCGAGCGTAGCGATTATTTTAAATAAGGCCAATGTGCTTATTAATTTTTATCGACCGTGTTTTAAAAAAATTTTAAGGCATTTTAAATATATAACTAAATTAAGTAATCAGGTTCATTAAATTCAAATTTCAAATTCTATTTCTGGTCGTTTTCCGTTTCATTCCATCATTCTACGGTGTGAGAGGAAAACTATAACTTTTACTTTCAGACACGAAATATCATTCAACTCATTTGTTAAAATAGTTGTTTCTCATTCGTATTGACTGTTTTAAACTGGTTTAAATTTAAATGGAATTTAAACAGCTGAATTTAAATGACCTCAATATAAATTCGATGAGTTTCTTTCAACGTCACACTTTATTGATAAAGAAAATAAACTTAATGCATTTGTGTTGCTTAAAATTGATATTATGACATTCAAAATTTTTCTGTCAAAGTCGTTATTATAGCACAAGTGCTTTTTTATTATTAAAGTGTGATCTTCGTGAAAAAAATCCTTTAAATTTATATGGTCGTCAGTTTTGATGAGCGTGGCTTACTTGTGATTAGCAAGTATTAATGATTTTTTAAAATAATAAACCACCTATCGGAAAGCTTTTAACTACGCCTTGGTTATGAGTAAGAGAGGGATGCAAAATATTTCAAATTTTAAATTTATAGCCGCTTAAAATACTTCTTAATAAAACGTTTTTTTTTATTTTTGTTTAAATTTATTTAAAAAATGCATAAAATTTTGTTTAAAAACAGGGTCCCTAAGCATTATTTAATACAAGGGTTGTTCCTTAAAGAGAGCCCTAGTTGTATAAATAACTATTAATAAAAGAAATATTAGTATTTTTGTAAAATATCGATTTAATATAGCAAAAATGCATGAATACAATTTTCTTAAGATGTAATTGAAAAATATATATTTAATTCCAATCAATAATAATACTTTTGCCATTTTTAAAGCCTATCAAAATGAAATTCAAAACCATTTGAAAGAAATGGTTATTTCGAATCCAATTTACAATCAATTTGAAATCGTTTATCGATAGCTGGAGGGAAGGCAGTTGACCGATTGTAATGATTTCTATCTGTTCTCAATTCTAGCTTTTGCTTCAGTGGAATTTAGAATTTGGCATATTATTGTATTTGGGGTTGTAGCTCATATTTGCAAAAGAAATTAATTTTAAAAGATATAGTTGTATTTTGATTATATTACAAAAAAATAGATACATAAAAAGAATATTTATGCTTTTTTCCTTTTTCATTACAAACTTTTTTTTTTAAATTATCATATTGCTTTTTTCTATCCCCAAATTTGAATAATCAAAAAATATTTCAATTACTATTCAAATTTGCAATAATTAGACCATTGGTTAATTTTTTATGACAAATTAAAGCTCTTAATGGGCAACAATTTTCCATACTAATACTAAATGGTACATTTATTGTAACGAGAAAAAACCGGGATCAATATTATGCAAATTTGTTTTCATGGCATTGTCAATTTTACGATTTTTATTTCCGCGGCAATTATTTAGGGTGGATGAAAAAGGGATCCCATCTTAATATAAAAATGGAATAACATTAGTGGTCTATGTTGTGTCTTTTTATGCAAATAGACAATGACTAAAAGTCACGATGTCGTTTGTGGTTAAGTGGGATTGAAGAACTTGGTCGCAAACAAAACGTGCTCGGAAATTAAATTCGAAAAAATTACAATTTCATATTTATGCGCCAAAGGTGGCGAATCAACAAATTATGATTAATTGTAATAAATTAGACACAATTTCATAGACATGCTATTTAATAACATGCAAATTCGAATGTCGTGATCAATTTTACAATTGAACACAGCAAAACAAATTTAAATTGATAAAAAATCAGTTTATTTGATTTTTAGGGGTGGCTATTAAATTATAGACCTCATTTTGAAAACCAAATATAATATAAAAGTGAAAATAGTTCTAATAAATTGGTTTTGTAATGAATATAGATATTTCTACCAAGAGTTTCCATTGCGATTTTGTTAAAAACGAGCATTTGTTAACGAAATTAAATTATATTTATTACAATATAAAGAGGAAAATATACCCTTTCCTAAAAACACTATTTCTGCCAAATGACTGTCAAAGCTACACTTGTAGCACATATCCTTTTCAGATTGTATATTCTGGATACTTGAACAAATCCCGATTTGGATGTGTTGATTAGATTGTTGAGTATTCATATAATCAAGCGCAGTTGGTCAAGCGTTACAAAATTGTAATCGTGTGTTCAAATCCCAATAAAAATGGTGATTTTATTTTTAATTATCAGTTTATTATCAATTTTTCTTATCAACTAGTAATATCAATTTTTAATTTTATTTGTTTAAATACATTTACAAAATAATATCTCCAGTCTCAAGCTCTCGAGCGACTTTCTAATACTAGTAATTTGTTGTCATTCATTGAATGTATACAGATGAAAGTTGTAAAAAGGATGGTCTTCTTCGTAGTATGTGTGTTCTGTTTCGGTGGCAAAAAACAGTTCATGGTGCTGATCACATCAAATAATAATTTATAGAAATAATATTCAATTGTCAATTGTGAATGAATAGATGGGGCATTTGACAACTTTGATTGCGCAAAAATAACCAATTGGTTAGAGCTGAGCCTCCGCAGAGATGGAAACATCTAAATGTAACACGATGAAATCTTTGTCGAATTTCACTATTGCTATTTGTTCACAAAAATGGTCTTAAGCAGTATTCGAGATATCATTGATTTCGATCATTTACATTCAAAAATAAAGAATCGAATCATGACCGATATTACTCTTTTTTCATTTTTCAAAATGCTGAGGGTACGCTTGATTCCCTACCCGATTAAAACAAAACCATCCGACAGAACAGGCTAAAATAACAGTAAGAGCCTAATCAAATAATAAAATTGAATTTTCCGAGAAAAAAAAATGTTTTACTAAGAGAGGCCCTGGACTTTTCGGTCCATGTGTTACAAAAAGTCACGAATGTATTTAACGGGATTATATGGTGTTTAACTTTTTACATATAAAACATTGCGGTTTGGCCTAAATAGAAAACGGTTGTAGGGCCTACCAAGAAGTAGAAAATAATCGAATGAGGCGGGATTGAATTAATAATTAAGTTAGTTGCTTATCACATAATCAGTGATTTGTGGGCCTGTTTTGTTTTTGTTTATAAAAATATATTAAAAGATTGAATTTAATAACAAATACTTGTTGGTTGAACTGGAAACAATTATTGTGTTATCTAAAAAAGGAAAGAATTATAAAAGCTTCAATACTAATTGTAGATTTAAATTTAGGTATAAAAAATTATTAACGTTGGCAAAAATAAATAAATTCTAATTAGAACATTTTTTCATTTCCCCAAAAAATGGAAACGCCTTTAATTAACTTGGCAATTAGACTCTGCAAATAAATGTATAATATATCATTGCCATTTGTTGTACCCTCTATTAAAAATTAAAATATTCCCCGACACGTCCCAAACCAATTCGATGCTTTAAATGAGATTGTATTACAACACCTTTTGAATCAGAGACAATGAATAATTAACCAAATTTATTTTATTCACAAGCGAATAACGAAATAGGAATCTACCCTTTTATTTACTGTACTTCCTACTTGATGGTCATTTTTTTAACAACAATTTGATATTTTATTCGTTTTTCATTGTCCTTTCAAACATTCCATGAATAAAAAAATATTATCATCATATGTTATATGGCAAATCATAGTGACGTAGTTACAATTGTACCTGACTTTGACTAAATTTGTCAAAATATTTGCGTTTGCCGATGACATAGCTATATTAGCAAGATCGATAAAAAAAATCAAATAACTAACAATAAGAATTTTTATTTAAACAGTACAATTAATTAATTTAGATGAAAATTTAATTCAACATGTCGATAAACTGGGTGTATGATTTAAAGCCAATTGTGTGCAATGAAACAGTAATTAAATTTATCGGTGGCCATAAAATGCACCATACAGAATAGTTTTGCCCATTTATTTTCTATGAAAGAGAGACTTAGACCGTAAAATTGGAAGAGTTAAAGTTTTCCAAAACTCATGACCGAGACACACGTGTGACCAATTTCGAACTAATATCGAAGAATTTACAGAATTGTTGTTGCAAAATTTGCAATTTGAATCCCCTTAAAATCTACTGCCTTCGTATATTTCAATAAAAGTACATCTATAAATCCAGGACACCTGAACAGTTTTGGCAATGTTTTCCTTAAACATTTGTCGACATAAAAAGAAAGACTTCACTTTAATATCAAGAAAACTAGAAAAAGAATATAAAGTAATCGTAGTACTTTTCAGTTCAAGATAATTTAAAGGTTTTGGACACTGTGCCGACGACATAAATAGTCAAAAAGGAAATATCACCTTGTTCTTCAGTTAGAAAGAGAAAAAGATATGTACATTTTACTTAAAACGTTATATTTAAATTGAAATAATCCGTTCTGCTATCAAATCATCCACNCGTGAGCTTCCAATATCAAGATAAACCCTTTTAATTCGATTTACATTGGTCATTGCTTCAGTTTTTTGTCCGGCTTAAGGTATGTTATTCAGGAATTTCGTCTTAGGGAAAGGTCCACCTGTGATTGCTTCGCTTTATTATATTTTATTGATTATATTATATTTATATTTTTAAAATACAGTTAACCATATACAACGAAACTGACGTCCATATAAATTTGTTGGATTTCTTTTACGGAGGTCACATTTTAATAATTAAGAAAAATCACTAGTGCTTTAAAGAATTCCTTAAAGCAGTTGTGCTGTAATAACGACTTTGACAGAACAAATTTAAGTGACATAATATCAATTTTGTGCAACACAAATGCATTAAAACAATTATTTGACCCGCCATTCAGCACCGTACAATAGAGCAGTATAAGTCTGGACACTTTAGAAGAGGGGTTTGCTTTTAGTTATATTTAAATTAGTTGCAGTTCTCAGCTTAATTCGGAGCTTATATGGTAGATATTAACAAAGAAAAATGACAGCTTCATTTACGATATTTTGCGTTTTAAAAGGAACGAATATTTCATTTAGAACAGATTCCGTTTTTATTAAAGCTTAATGCAGTGAAAATCAAAATTTTACAATTTTTTTATTTTTGATATTAAGTCACTTAAATTTGTTCTTTCAAAGTCGTTTTTACAGCACAACTGCTTTAAGGAATTCTTTAAAGCACTAGTGATTTTTCTTAATTATTAAAATGTGACCTCCGTAAAAGAAATCCAACAAATTTATATGGACGTCAGTTTCGTTGTATATGGTTAACTGTATTTTAAAAATATAAATATAATATAATCAATAAAATATAATAAAGCGAAGCAATCACAGGTGGACCTTTCCCTAAGACGAAATTCCTGAATAACATACCTTAAGCCGGACAAAAAACTGAAGCAATGACCAATGTAAATCGAATTAAAAGGGTTTATCTTGATATTGGAAGCTCACGATTCGTAATTTTACAACAATAAAACATTTTATTTTTCGTTATTGTCTGAGATTTGTATCATTATCGAAACAAGTAAAAACTCAATTCAGATGCAGTTGTTAACCTCTCCCAATTATTGTGTCGTTCTTCTTTTGCACTTAAATTAAGAGGTTATTCAGTACAGTGCAAAACACAAGTGGAAGTCACGAACTAAAAGACAATTGAATTCCGATTGCCAAGGCCAGTGTTAATGAAGTTGTAAAACTCGATTGGGATCTAATCAATGTTAATGAGCTCTTTTCCATTACAATGGCAAAGAGCGAACAAGTATTTTTATTTGAAATTGGAAATCGATTTTAAATAAAAAAAGAAAAACGTTTATTAATATGTAGTAGAAAAAGCTAGCTTAAACAAAGTTATATTATGTTTAAGAAATTATAATCATTTATAATTTAATACCTTAAATATCTATTAATAACCAAAAACGATTTTTTTCTTGCCAAAAATTGCACAAATTTTTGGCCAAAATTGTAAAATAATGGTTGTAATTTTTGACAAGGGAAGAAAGTAGTTCAAATTATTCTAAACTCTATTACTGTGTTTTTTATAGAAAAGCACATTATTATTCATTTCATTGTCATTTCACATTTAAATTGGCTGGTTTTATGAACAGTGCTGAATTAAAGGATTGGGTGGCGTTAAACAAGTCAATTTCCCGTTGTGATGGGAATAAACAATTTTATTTGTGGTTCTAATAGGTTTCCGGCATTTCTTCGCAATGGGGGAGTTCTATTTTTAGAAAGGGGATGAAAAGAGACCAGACTACAGTCTACGAACATTACGAAGATAACTTTTCTAGTATAAAAACATGTTATTTATAAATTTTTATGCAGTTTTTTTGTATAAAAGTGATATTATTGCATTCATATTTGTATTTAAATAATTCTTTAAAATCCTTGTGCTTTTAAAATGACTTTGGCAGAATAAATTTTAGTGCCAAAAATATCAATTGCTTTAAAAAATTCTTCAAAACGTGATTTAAATTGAAACAGTACTAAACCAACAATTTTTGGTATATTTAAATCTAAACATATATATATATCCTGTGTGCAATTAAGAGTATCCATGATATACCTGTTACTCTTGCAAAACAAGGGAATGAAACAGAAAACAATTTAAGTTGCAATTTGAAATTCTCAAAACCGATTTTTTTAGTTAATTTATTTAAAAAAGCATAAAACCTTCGTGCCTTTTCAGACCCTAGTGTTAATTAATCAACGCGCGCCACCTAGAGAGGCAGCAAGCTAAATTCATACAAAAAAGAACAGCTTGCCTTGTTTGAAACTCTCTTTCAACCTCTGTTTCAAACTCTGTTTTAAACTAACTGCTTTAAATGTATTGTGTCTGGAAATTACCAAATTGAGACGTTCGCCATCTTGCATTAGTATTGGTTTTGTGTACAAATATAATTTTAATATTATTATTTCTTTCCCTTGTCTTTCTACAGGGTTTAGGCCTAATATCTTATCTTATCAACCTAAGTGTATAAAAAACTGTTATTATTCGGTAATTGTAAAGAAAGAATCAGATACAAAAATTAGATTGTCCGTATTAAAGAATTAAAATTTTAATTTCAATTATATGAAACATTATTTAGTTAAAATTTTGTTTAAATTTATTTAAAAACAAATATAACCCTGTATAATCACCGTCGATAAGAATAATTAAACAAACTGAACTTCTTTTATGTTATTGAGGGGCATCAGTGTTGAAATAAAACAAGTGGGATGGGCGCGCTATTAAGCACTACGCACTTGGGCAGTGTAAATCTGGTTACTTTTTTTTATCTCTATTGAGGTGATCCCGCACTTTGACCTGAAGATCTATTGTGCTCTTATATCTCTGCCCTCCGCAGTTGGGCGTATTGCCCTTAGATCAAACATCAATCTCTACGAAGGTCTATCTCCAACCAAATTGGTTTGCGCAATAAAATTTTGTCAAATGCCCTATTTATTCATTGACCAATCTTTCACAATTAACAATTGAATATCATTTCTATAAATCATTATTTGNTGCCCTCCGCAGTTGGGCGTATTGCCCTTAGATCAAACATCAATCTCTACGAAGGTCTATCTCCAACCAAATTGGTTTGCGCAATAAAATTTTGTCAAATGCCCTATTTATTCATTGACCAATCTTTCACAATTAACAATTGAATATC
>JXOV01007202.1:0-36708 GCA_001014945.1 Clogmia albipunctata | reverse complement strand
TTGGGATGAAAAGGAAGGAAAAAAAAAAAAAAAAAAAAAGATCCATTTTAACCACCCATTACTATCAATCGACCCGTAAGTACCATCGCAACCCCACGTCTTTGGCGTGTATGTCACACAAGACAGCCACGGAGGATGGCAGTCAGACGATACTGATACTGAGGAGGACGAGACATGGCTTTGAGTTATGGTTATTTGGAATTTTCGCAGAGCATCAAGAGCGACAGAGCGACATACCCCTCAAAATATAGGGCCGAAAGTTGAAATAACACATAAAAATAAATTGTATGTTGTGACACGTTGTGTGACGTCTAATCGATATGGCGAGATGCGCCACATTACTTGGCGACGTTCCCCATTACGCACCTTAACGATTATACAGACAAGCAAGCACACAGCAGCAGAAGAGAGAGACTGGCATGGCATCAGAGGAAGGACGACTTCACCCTTGTCTCCTCAGCACACTCTCTCTCCCTTACCATCCGTCCAGCCCGCTTCTATATATCTCCCTCCAGAGAATTCACAGAGCTCCTCTTGTGCTCCTTATTTTTATTTTGAGTTCTTTTTAAAATATACAATAAAATTAAATTACGCTGCAAAGTGCAGAGTCGAGGAGAGCGACGAGCTATCCTTGTCCATCGTCGTCGTCTTCGTCGTCCTTTAGAAGAGAAAACTTTTCCCATCACCATCGATCTTAAATATAAAGGATACTATGTGGTTGCAGAAGCATTGGAACACAAGAAATAATAGTTTGGACAATAGCAAATCCTTTTTTCCAGAACAATTGCACTATTTGGTCTCTGAAACACTATTTTCTTATTTTGATTAATACAAATACATACTTTTCTTTTAAAAAGAAAAGAGATGCTTAAAAATTTGTTTCGTTTTAATGTTTATAGTAAATTTATTGCAATATTTTCATAAATTATGTGGTTTCTTTTATTTTATAAATTTAATATTCATCACCGAATTTGCAAAATATTTATACTTAACTTTAATTAGGCCTTACTTTTTTTTAAAATTTGGATTTATTACAGATTTATTAATTATTTATCAAGAGTAGAAAGCAGTCATTTATCGAAAGACAATAAAAAGGTTATAGATTCTATCAATTTAAGCATATTATTAATTATGGAAATTAAGGGTTAAGGATTTAAAATGTGTATTAACTATAAGAATATGTCATTTAGGAATATTGGTCCTTTAAATATAACTATTGAATAATAGGAATCTATATATACACCTATTATCAATACTGTATTGTATAATCTGTAACTTTTCTGGAAATCTGACCAATCACCCTTCCCACCTCCTTGCGATAATGAAGGCAATTTGGCTTGTGCCCATCGCACACCCACACAAAAGCGAATTCGCAAATTAGCGGCAATTACGATGAAGCTGGTAAATTTCTTTGGCTTGAAGAAATAACCTCTTACTACGAAAAACGGCGACATTAAAATACGGGGGTGAGGGTTGTCTTACTTAGGGTGTTGGGGGAGAGGGCGCGAAGGGTGGTTAGAGGGCCGCCAATCATGGAGTATTGTGCTTTGCGAATAAAAAGTGAAGATTTAAGGCCCATAATATACATAAATATAGAAAACGAAAAGAACAGAATTCTGTGATCATTATGTACATCTTTCGACATTTTATCCAGCATTTCGATACATAGCGCGCATCTCCGTCGAGGTTTATATGCAGAACGTTTTGAATTCGTCAGTGGGATTCGAGAGTTGAGTTGAGACTCGTCCTCCTGTAAAACAATGGGAGTCGGAGTGGAATGGAGTGGGTGGGCGAGTTGGGTTGGGAGCTAGAGATATAGAGGAGACCATTATCTCGGGGTACATGCTTCTGATGCCAGGCATTACTCGCTTCCACTTTTATATATCTATTTATATAGTCCTCTAAATGTGGAAAAGTGTAGAGCAGAGCGACAGCGAAGAAGACGAGATGAGATTGATGAAATAAGACATTTGTATTCGTTAGACAAAAGTTTCGTATTTCATTTTAACAATTTCAGGGAATGCCATTTTCTCCTGCCGTTTCTCGTCCGTCGTCGTCGTTTTTTTCTGTGTTTTATTTTATTTATTTTTTTGGTGTGCTCCTGATAAAACCGTGATGCTTTCCGTTGTTTATGGGGGTGGCGGCGGTGGTGGTGGATCGAACGTGTGGCCAGCCCACCCAGCACAGATCTTTCGCTCTCACTCTCCATCTCTAGTAACAACAGTGGCAGCTAAATTGCGAATAATTTCCATCAAAAAATTGTTGAATCGAATATTAGAGACTGTGTCTATGTGTGTGATTGTGTGCTATTCTCTGCTGGATGGATCCGTAAAGAAGAAAATGGCTTTCAGCTCTTGCCGTCATTCGTCTCGTCTCGTCCACCAATCCAATCAACTCGACTACTCTGCTTCTGCTGCTGCTTCTACTGATGGAGCAGCCGGAGCTTTGCTCTCGTCTCGTGAAGCGTTCATTCATTTTTCATCTGTAATCGTAGTCAGTCGTCCTCCTCCTTCTCCTCTGCCTTCCTCCCGTCATCTCATCTCATCTCATCCACTCCAGGCCATCATCCATTCATGTCCTCCGAAACGACGACAAATGAGAGACGAGAGCGTCTTTTGTTTCCACCCTGATTAGCAGTATCAGGGGTTGATGATTATACCCCTCTCCATTTCAGTTTTATCTATCACAAATTCCACAGGGTGCGCACATTCAAGTAATGCAATTGCAAGGAATTACTATTTCAATGGTGGCTTCTTTCTTATTATTTTAAAAATTTTACAACTCTTCTCAGAATTGTTGTAAAACACACAAAAATTCTTTGCACTGTTTAACAGTCAGTATTTGAAAGAATAAATCTTAAATATTATTAAGGTTTTTCTTAAGTAAGGTCGATTCGAAGCAATTCAAATTTTAAAATCAGTACATCGAAAATGATAAAGTAATTATTTGAAATTGATACCAACAAACATGGTATATTTATTAAACATGCAGTATATTTTATTAACAACTAATATTTACATGATATGAAAATTATCAAAAAATTATTATTGTTTTGTTTCAGTAGCTATTTTGCAATGATGCTAGTTTTGATTTATATTTAATTGAACAATATTTAAAAAAAGATAATAATTTAAGGACCTTCAAGAAACATTTAGTTAAAGCCAAATTATACTGTATTTCCTATTTGTTTCATTTAAAATATAACCGAAATTTCTGTCATTCTAATATTCCAATATATTTTTCTACAGTTTGGCGGAATTTTCTTGGGTTTAATTTTTCCTGAATAGAAATTTTATAATCTACGCGTATGGTTAAAAGAATGAAGTAAATAATATTATTTTACTTCTTCTTCATAATTGGCTAGTGGGCGAAGACCCTGCTAAGGGNTAATATTCCAATATATTTTTCTACAGTTTGGCGGAATTTTCTTGGGTTTAATTTTTCCTGAATAGAAATTTTATAATCTACGCGTATGGTTAAAAGAATGAAGTAAATAATATTATTTTACTTCTTCTTCATAATTGGCTAGTGGGCGAAGACCCTGCTAAGGGATTATCTTATTCATATATTTTATATGTGAATAGGGGCTGTACCCTTATTATATATGTATCGCCTTAGCTGTCTCTGCCTAACAGCATTTCTGACCCTAATTAACTTATTGCTATCTATATAGTTTGTTAATTTCTTTAAATGATTTGAGAACGGTTTAGATAGGAAAAGACAAAAAGTGTTATTAGAACGGCTGTTCCGTACCGCACACTATGACAGTATAGGTTTAACTGTTTATATGAATTGCCTGTTTTTTGGGGACTATAGCAATCATGAGAACACGTGGGTATTTACTTCCTGCACTAATAATCCTTTGTTGAAATTGGAATGTAGATATACACTTCCTTAAAAATAATAATTTATAAAATTATAAAAATCATTAAGCCTGATCGAAATAATTTAACTATGATTTTTATTTAAAATTACTCTTTATGCATTTATTATTATAATTAATTTATCGAATTTACATAAAGATAATATATAATAATATTATTCTTCCGAATGCGAAGCCAAACAAAATAAAATGCAAATGGGTTTTCTATCATAGGAATAAAATGTAAAATCTTAGCATTAAAATGTGATGTTATTGAGGACTTATTCAAACAGTGTGTTCAGCAGACATTTCCAAAGACAAAAAGTGCTTTGATACCGAGAGTCTCTCGCCTTCCAGTCGTCGTGTTCGTGTTCTCCTTACGTTGTCCCCCTTCTTCTCGCCACTACTGGCAAAAATTGACATAATCGCAATCCAATAAGAAAGATTGATGAATAAAATTTTACGATCGTTCATCCACTTTGGTTCCAAAAGTCCATGTACAAGACTTGGGATGTATATGCATGTGTACGTTACAATAAATAGGGGATACAGATGTACTCTTAATGTTATGTATTTCGTCAGTTTATTATTTGAAAATTGCACAAGTGCTCGTAAACGGATGATTGTATGTACGTAACCGATTTCAGACTGTAGTTACTGAAGATTTAAGGTAATTCAAGTATTGATGAAATGGAAATTGTCGGATTTTTTTACAATTCCGTTCTCTGTACTTAATCTACACTTGCGAAACGTGGTAAATTGGCATTTTTTTCGACTTTCCGGAAATACTATTTAAAATTTAATTGAATCACAGCGAATTATTATTGGCATTAATACAGGGTGTTTTTAATGATTTGGCTCTACTTTGTCTCGAACTCCATTCATTTTTATTTATGTAGTACTCCGTGCGAATTTTGATAATTGGAAATCAAATATTCCTTTATGAATGTAAATTATTTTCATAAATCGTTTAACATGTAAATGTAACATACATATTATATCATGACGTTTATGCAGTTTTGTTGTATAAAATTGATATTATAACACTAAAACTTGTTCTGTCAAAGATGTTTTTATAGCACAAGTGTTTTAAAGAATTCTTTAAAGCAATAGTGCTTTTCCTTTATTATTAAAGTGTGACCTCTGTGAAAGAAATCCAATAAATTTATATGAACGTCTGTTTCGTTGTATATGGTTTAATTGTAGTTGTGGATGATTTCCCAACATAACGGATTATTTCAATTTAAATATAACGTTTGAAATGAAATGCACATGTAGGATTTCTCTCTTTTAAACAATTTTGCTAGTGAAAACAATTATTTAATCTGAAGAGCAAGGTGATATTTCTTATGTGTGCAAGTAAGAGAAACACGTTATAGTTCTCTTCATCTTCCCGTGGAATTAGAAAAGGAAATAAAAACAATAGGAGAGGGTGAACAAAATTTTAAATTTGAATTTAAGAAAACGGATTTTTGATTAAATTTTTGTTTTAATTTAGCATGCATACAATTTTGTATAAAACACGATCGATAAGCATTATTAAACACACGGGCTTTCTTTACGCTAGTGTTTAATAATGCCTTATCGACCAAGTTGTATAAATAACTATTTAGCATGTTTATGCTTTAATAATAACGGAAACTTTCTTACTACTAAGAAAAGTTTTGGGTAATTTATACTTTTAGTTTGTACGGTTCTTCTTAGTCCATTTCATCAAATGCGAAAATTATCGTCAATATGTCAAGATTATATTAAATTTAAGTAGTTTAAATTTGTTTTAGCAAAGGGCTCGTCGGATGCGCCTCTTTACGAAAATGGTCTTCTAAAGCTAAACTTTTAAATAATTTGAAAGGACAAAAACCATTGAACAGGAAAGTATCGATTAAGATGGGTAATTAATCTAAGAATAATGAACATTACATAAGAAATTATTATCTTTGAAAACAATTAAAACAAGAAAATCATTTTGACATATACGAGTATGTATTTCGTCAATTTTTTCCTCATTAAATTTTCCATACCATTTTCTTATTGATTTATTTTTTAACAATAAAATTGTGTTTCAATCTATAAAAATAAATTTTAGAGAGTTCATTATAAATAATTATTTTTCAGATCATTAATTTGCAAAAATCTTTTCAAAATAGTTTCGTTTTACATATCTCTACATCACCAATATATCTTTGACGTGATAATTAAGAGGATCAAGCCTAAGAAATCTACAGATCGTAAAAAGATGATTTCCTTAAAAGACAAAAGAAGAACCAAAAAAAGGTTATTAATAGAGCATAATTTAAAAATGACAGAAAAATTTGTCATTTCGATTGAAAAATACTGCCAATAAACAGTGATATTTATGTCATTCAATATGTCCAAAGGAGGAGGAGGAGAAGATGCTCTCGAGACTTTACACTTGACTTTCGGATTCTGAATCCAATTTTCAATGCGTGGATGTGTGTAGTACTTTCAGAATTTTGTCACTGATTCTCGTCCAAGCGAATGACCATAAAAATATGATTTTATGTAAATGAGACGATTTTAATTTATTTCGGTATAAAGTCGATAAATTTCAGATCACCAGAAAAGAAACGACACACAACAACAATAATAATAAAAATTAATTTAAATCAGAGGAATTCATCGGCGGGGACGGGGCTCGAGATTAACTCAATCATCGTGCGCGGTAAGATGTGGTCAGAAGATCCAGGCACCGGTGATGGCGATCTGATGATGAAGAAGAGGAGCACGCCATTCGATTGATTTATTCGGTTAACAATTTTGGAAGACCGAAAGACAGACTCGAAGCAACGCGGCCTTCTCCAAATCGAAATAATTTATTTCTCATCTGCTCCTCAGTCTCTGACTGACCCATTCAATTCAACACGGATCGATATGGGAATAATAATATAATCAAGAATACGTGTACATATGTGTTTGTGTATTTTTAAGAATGGTAGACATTAGACAATATTCACCTTGATCACCATAATTCATGAAAAATTTGATTTGGAAGACATTTATATATCAAATGAATGATGTGGAATTAAAGGCAAACCTGATCAGGGAGGGAGGCTTACTATAGAACCGGGACGAAGAGGAAGGTAAAAGAGGTGGATTTTTATTATATTTCATGTCTAATGGCGATTCAAAGAAAAGTGAGTTATGTGATTGGATGAATATCATCAATTATTCGATTTTGAGTCAAAAACAATCATGGGATTTTTTTTCCTCCAAACTTAAAATTCGAAAACGGATTAGATGATTATTGCCAAATATAGCGAAAAGCTATATTTTACGCATTATCTATAAGAAATTATAAACTTAACAAATTTATTAGATTATCTTAATCAATTCTATTTCGAATCTTCTCTACGTAAATTATTGAATTAGACTTTTTCACAAAAATTTAAAAGTTATTTTTTAATAAACTTAAATTTTAAGTTAATATCAATAAATAATTGTTTCAAAGTAATCATTTCTAATTTAACTAAAACCCAAACAAACCTATCAAATTACACCACAATAATTAATATGTATATCTTTTTGAATTTCTTAGGTTTTTTTAATATAAAATTAAAAGTTAATGGATTAAAATAACGCTTTGGAAATTAAATCTAATCTTAATCTTTTTTTATATTAGATTCATATGTATTATTAATTAATAAAATTAATAACTTATGGTCGACTAATTTATTGCGGATTAAAATATAGTTAGCCATTATTTTTTATGTTTTATCAGATTTCTTAACCTGTATCAAAAATTATGTAGTTTTATTTCTGTTAGTTTCAAAATCAATTCTTTGAAATAGTAAATATTAATTTTTTAGAGTTTGATTTTCTTTAAATTTAAGGGTTAATTATATTCTATTATATATACTCATATGTTGATGTTCTAAAAGCGATTTATAGTAGATTAATAAAAAAAATATAGTCGAGAAAAAATAAAATTATGGCATAAATCGACAGATTCTCAAATTTTTCACAAATTTCGAATAATATTTTATGAAGTTTATAGCATAAAATTTACAAAAAATATGGATTTAAAAAAACATAAACTTAAAATACTAATAATTATTATAAATATATTTTGAAACATTTAAATTAAAACGACATTATTCCATTTATCCAAATAAAAACCACATTTAAGTGATTTAAATCAAAATCATATTTTAATTGAATAGAATAATATTTTTTGCCAAACATATGCAAAAAATAAATAACATTAATCGGTCTCTCCCATTTGAAAGTTATATCCGGTAGCGTTTAACACCCATTATTCATGGGTGCCGGACAGAATGAGATCAGAGAATTGAAAAAGTCGACCCTTCTCCACACATCCCTCTCCCTTTCATTCATTCATACCCGTCCGTACATAGGGGCAAACACGCCGACACTTTCCAACTGATGGCGATGTGACGGTCCGAGGGTGGACAATTGTTCAATAGAATTTTCATAAAGTCAACAGAAATTCCAGACTCGTCTCTAATCGGGTTGAAAAATATAAGAGCGAGCGCGAGATGAGGATATTTATGTGTTCTTCTTCTGTTCTGACCGGCTTACATTCTGATGCTGTAAATAAAAACACGGGCTGGAGAGACGGAGACGACGAAGCCTGAGCCAGAGCCTTGGAATCAAATCATAATGGGAATAACAAGGACAAGAGGCGATGCGAGATGAGGCGAGCCGAGGAGAAAGGCAGGAGAAAAGGAAGAGAAATGGCAGAGTAGTTGAGGCGGCTACCAACAACAAATCATCAGTGAAAAAACGTTGAATCCTGACAAAAGTGCTCACTGAGCTGAATGCGCTCAAAAAATATTTTTTGACAGATTTATTACAATTCTGTCTTAAGTTTGAATTATGTCTCGAAATAGACGAAATTTCTTTTACTACATAGGTATACATTCATTATGGATTTTTCGTCCTGATGCTGCTCCAGCTACTACTGCTGCTGTTCACAGGCTGGATGGCTGCTACTTCTACGGGTGGTATCTCTCTTTTTTCTGCAAGTATTTGTGTGTGTGGCTTTTCTGCAACGGATGGAGACTCATTCAATGAATAGTGAGCTGTGCACACTATTTTAAAATGTACACCAACTTTTATTATTTGATAGATAAATAAGTATATGCGGAAATTTATTTATTACTCCTTTTACGCCATTGCCATTATTTACCGAGAAATAAAATTAACGGAACAGGCACAGAGAAGGCTGTAGGGGTGACACTATGGAAGAGCGACGACTACGACGACACCGACTGGCTAATTCATAGAGCAAAGGGAGGTGGAAAACTAATGAGAATTATCGCCTTTTAACAATTAAATTGAATTTCGAAAAAAGAAGGAAAGAATCTGAATTTTATGACATTCAAAATCTTCAATTCGGATCAATTACTTGAGAATAGCCTGAAAGATAATAAAAGTTACGTGTGTGAAAGATACAGAGAAGTAAATCAAATCTGATGGAATTCATCCAGACATTGTGCAAAATTCCAACCACCCCTTTGTCGATTGTACAAAGAATTGAGGAGAACTTGAAAACGAAACTTCATGTATCATTTATCAAGATTTTGATATCTGAATTCCACAGAGTTCTTTTTCAGTCCTCTCTGTTCTACCGACCCAAACTCGAAAATGTTCTCTCCCTCTGTGTTAATTTAGGAATTTATAATTTATCTGTTTCATTATATAAGTATATCGAATACACATTAGATTTTAATTTCTCATAATATAGTCATATATATGACTTATGTATTAATATAAAAGAATCCATCAATGCCTTCCCTTCTCAAATATCACATCGTCCAACAAAAACCCATATCTAATACTCCTTCCCATGATGATGCGTGTATATCAATGGATTTTCTCTACGATTTTGTGTCCTTGTGTATTGTTATTTGTATATGAACGAACAAGACAATGTGCTTTTTTGAGGAGGCCATAAATAATCGGGTGAAACATTTTTTTTGGTATATGTGTGTGGAAGAGTGTTTGGTGTTGGCTTCGGCTCAAATACTGGAGAAATATAATTATTAATTTCTATATTATATCAAAAGGTGGTACTATGACAGTTCGGAATGAAATAAATCACTCAAGCTGTCTCTAACCACATTCTTCTCCTTCTTCATCATCATAACCGTCATTATCTGCTTCTTCCCTTTGTCTCGCCTTCGTCTCTCTCTAGCACTCTGATTTGGAGCAAGCCATCCAGCTCCAGCCAGAGCAGCCCCAAGCTCCTCCAGATATGTACACTGCAGCAGCCAATCACTCTGCGCGCTTTTGATGGAAATTTCTTGTTTCTCTTCACTCGTGCTGCTGCTTTTCCTCTTCCAACTCACTCACTTGTACTTCTTCTACTCGTACTTCTCTGCCCAGTCATGGGGCTCTACTCTGGTAATACATCAATGGAGCACAGATATTTAATTAAGGATATTGAAATTCTGATAAGTTGTATTCTTTTTGTTTTTGGTCATTTTTAGGCTTACCAATCACATTCATAATTCTTCATCTTTTGTTCCACTTCACTTAGTATGAGTATATTTATTGGTCCAAATACTTCTCTTTCTTATTTTGTATAAAAGACTACCGCGTATTTTATTTAAAGTTTTCTTATATTATTTTCCTCTTTCAGACCTCTTAAGATAATGACTGTTAGTTAAGGTTTTTTCCATCTTTTTGCAAAAATATAAAACGGTGATAACTGCTTTATAAACATAGTAATTTTCGAAGAAAAAGAGATTATTATCTTCCGGTAAGACTCTTTGTGGTGGAAAACTACTTTAAACTTTTAGTTTTTTAACGTTTATACTGTTGGTTTAGTTGTTGTATTTTTATAACTTTAAACTAAAAAAATGTGCAATTGATACCACAGTTGATTGTGCACTAAACACGAGTGTAGTATAGGTTCAACATATTGTAAGGAAATAGTTATGAGCTAAATTATATATAAACAATTAGTAAGGTCAAGGATATATGGTATTACCGTATTTTAGTATAACGTCAAATAATAAAAACGAACTAGTTTTACCATACATACCTCAAAATTAAATTCCTAATACAAGTACAATAATTTGAAATGGTAACCCTAATTTGGTGCTATTGTGGGTGGAAAAGGTACCGAAATTGATCCTACTTTCGCCCATCTTCCGTGGTAATTAATGGGCTTGATGGGCAACTGTAGCATCTTGGAGACATTCGTCACCGGCACAAGTTATTGCCAGAATCGATTAAGATAATCAAAGGAGCGCACATGCCTAGGTAATTAATCTCCAAGACCAAGATAAAACACTTTTCCCTCTCGGCTTTTATGGTAATTAAAACTGGTTGTGCTCTGTTCCAACTTTTTATATTTTTGCAACAATTTTTTTGCTCCCATTTTTCGTTCTGTCGCTAATATAACATAATTAAATGGGCCGGTTTTTCTATTAAAACAGACATGTCGTTGATAGATATTTCGTAAAGTAACCTGCCTGAATTTGAATTACTTTTTAATGTGTGCCTAATTGATTTACAGCTACCGTCTTTTCGTTTTCAGCAACCTAACAGGTTCATCTCAAAGTTCTTTTTATCGCCTTTTAATTCTTTTCGGTTTTCTTCTGTTCTGTGTCGGCTCCAACTTCCCCTTTCCCCCCAGCGCAGCTCCACACTCTCCAAAGCCATGACCGAAGCACGCACGCTTCCCATGAGCTTTGGTATATAATACTAATAGCAGCAGTAGACCGGCATTCAAACAGAACTAGGTATCTATCACAGTACAGAATAGAAATCAAAATTTACAATTTTTGATTGGAAAAATTATCTTAGATGGATTTACTTGTATTGAAAATTGTGTTATATTTGTAATTCTTTTGATTTTTAATATAAAAGTAAATTATAAAAGATATTTAACAAATTGAAGATTAGGAAAGATTATAAAATAATTTAAAATATTTTAGCAATTTTAAACATTTCAATGAAAACAGTAGTAAAATATGCTTAGTCAATTTTAAATAAAAAATATTTACATAATTTTGAAAGTGAAGTCCAAAATATAATTCGATTAACATTTTTTTAGTTTAATAATGATATATTATTCTTATATTATTAAAATGAAATGAAATACTACTATTGCACTTATCTAAGATAAATTTTGTTTGTTGAGATAAAAAAGTAATTTGTGTAAGGAGGGTGTAAATTAGCTGCTTTAAATGAGAAAAGGAGTATTAAATAAAAATAGAGTTATAGGTTAGTTTTTCATGTTTTCCAAAAACAATGGATTTTACACCCATGTTGGAAATATTTTTGCTCTAGCCCTATCTAAATTTTTGTTATCAATACAGTATTTCAACATAATTATTCCTTTAAATTAGATTTAGATCCGCTCACTATGGCAGTATAGATCTTGCTACTTTAAATTAGAAATTTTGTGTTATTATTATATATAATTAGTATGGGTGATGAGATGGTGAACCATTCGAGTTGCACAAAATCTAATATATTGTGATTTCTCCAGGTACTGCTAGTCCTGGAAACCCATTAGATATGAAAGAGGATGATATTTTATTTAAAAATTATTTCTTAAAAATACATTATGACAAATTAAATACGTATTAAGCTAATACACTAACCAGAATCCATTATCGTTCAATAGGTTTTTCATCTAATGAGAACCGAAAAGCACGTTACATTTTCTTAAAATAATAATAATCCCGATTAGATTTTTAATGAAAAAATTAACAATTTGGCCACACCTTTTCATGAGGCGGAGTTGATGGACAGCTGACAAAAATCTCTCGCGAGACATTTTTGCGACAAAGAGAGTGAAGAGAAATGAATGAGAGAGACGACGATACAAAAACAAACAACTTAATTATGGAATTATCAACATAAAACTAATGAAATATTCTAAATATGGTTCCACGAGCAGTTGTTATAAAGTAAAATGCAGCCGAAAATATATAATATATTATTAAATAAGTTAAATAAAGAGAAAGAAGCCGGTAACCTCAAAGATTCAAGAAAACATTCATGTTTACATATTACCACTTATATGCCAATAATTTAAGTTACCTGTTTAGTTGAGGATGTCCAATTGATACTAATGCTGTTATTTCTTTACACAAAATTGTCAAAAACTTCACCTTTATCTTAAAAATTCAAATTTATTCCAAGAAACTCACAATTCATTTTGCATTTAGTTGGCTGTCAAAACAAACGTCTCTCTCACGCTCTCTCGTTAAAAAGAGGGGAAATAAATAAGCTCTCTTCTCTTTCTACCTACAAACTACTCCCCGCCCAACTTTACGAAGCTATTTTCTCTTGGCGGCGAGAAAAAATCTGTAAGAAAAAAATTTTTAGACAAAAAATATCGGTGAGAAAAGCTCCACGCAAGTTTGTTGTCCGAAATTCGAAAAATCGTTGGTTTTTAAAATTTTATGAAAGTATTTATTTGGAGTGGCGCTGATTTGTTTTTGTTCGCGGAATATCGTGGTTGACTTGGCTTGAAAGAATATTACGGAAAAATTTCAAGAAATCGATTCATCGGAGAATTTGTGTTGTGATGGCGGATTTGTTACGCTGAAAAGTCTAAAAGTGAGAAATGAGGGACCAAATTGGGTAAAAGGGAAATAGCAGTTGATAATTGACGTGAAGAGAAGATTCATTCCCAGAAATGTTGAAAAAATGCAACTATTTGTTTGAAAAATCCGTGTTTTGGCTTGAAATTTGGTGAATGTGATGAATTAATGTGCTAAATTGGTGATCTCGCAAAAATTTCGGTGCCGATTAATTGGAATTATAGCATTATTGCATAAGGTGGTCGTGTGATGTAGTATATGCAAAAACAGGTGCCAAATATTTTGGTTCCTAACTCAGCGGAATGTCAAATCAGTTGTCAAAGGCCGCTTTAATCGATGAATAAAAATAGCATTTTGGATCATTTCAAGTGTGTTGTTGGCTTCTAATCCACCAGATAAATACCAATTGTGAATCAAAACAACAGTGTATACGAATTAGTGTGGCAAATTTATATTTATTTTACAAATAAAAAAATAGCTAGTGAAATATTATTAAATTATATTTTAGTGGAATATTTTGAAAGTGGTGTTTTGTGTTGAATTAACAAAGTCTCAAAGGAAAATCGTTAAAAACAAAAGTGAGTAAACTTAAAATATTTGTTTAATTGGTCTACTAGTTTGTTTTACACGTGCAGACAGACGTTTTAAAACAGAATATATTTGATAATTTATACAAATGGCTTAGTTTGAAATGTCAATAGTGATCAATTTGGTTAAATTCGTGTTTTCCATAATTTTAAATAATTAAAATAAATATAATATCCATTATTGAATTGGAGTTTTGAAAGGTAATGTAATTTGATTAAAATATACAATTTTCAACTTTCATGATAGTTATTTATAAGACTAGAACGATAAGAAAGAGATGACTAAAAGCTAGGGCTGTTTAAAATCACGAGCATAGTGAGTGTTTTAAAGAAGAATGTGTTAATTTTTATGTAGTAAAATGGAAAAATATAATCATATTATGCTAACATTAGGTAAATTTATTAATTGCTTAAAGACATTAATTACTTAAGTAGAATGTATTGCTAATTTGAATAAACAGTTGTATCTATTTTCTATTATGAATCATAAAATTGGCTTATACATTAAGACTTAATTTGTATGGTAAATTTTAAAAATTATTTTTTAAAATATTCTTTTTATTAAATTATTATATTTGCTATAAATAGAACAAGTTATGATATTATAAAATTAACTCAGACAACTTTAGAACTGATCGATTTGATATAATTATCTAATGTAATAATGTAATGTAAGGTATTTTTGTGGTTAAAACGAAATATCTAATTATTATAATTTGAATGTTAAATTTACAGTCATTTATTGTAAATACTTGTACAAAACTTGTATGTATTCTAAAATTTCATTTAAATAAATAATAAATTATTCATATTTTTTGTACAGAAACTTGTAGACTATATTTTTAGTGTTTTAATCATAATTTTTTTTATAATCAATTTGACTCTTTTGAAATTTGGCCGAATTTCAACATTTTATGCAAATATTGCTTTTCCATTTTTATGATTTACGCATATCTTGTTTTTTTTTTTAAATATTGACCAAACTAAAATGATTTAAATTTATCACCTTCAAACAAAATCATAGAAAATAAAGAAAAACCGACCGAAACTGTGTATGTGTGTAGTAGGAAAAAATCGACAGGTGTTTAGTAAATTGAATGAGGAGAAAAAGAGCGTTAGAAATTGATGACGATCGCAATTAAAAATGAATTTTAAATTAGAAAATTTCTGATTTATGACATTTTTCAAAATGGTCCCTCTTTGTGTGTGACATTCGAGGAGCTACTGCGAATAAATGTGTGGTGTTGCGTGGGTCATCTGTCTATCTGCGCCTGATGCATTGCATGAAGTGAATGTGTGAAGCCTTGATGTGGTGGGCAGTGGTGGACCAATGAAAGCTCCCGATTAAAAATGTGGTGCCGACCCCGATGTCGCCAGTCAATCAAGATTTGCGTAGAATTTGCGCCACATGATGATGTGGTTGGTTTCCGTTTGACGGAATCGTGGCAACTGTGGTAATGGAAGGGCATTGTGCCAGATGCAGTTTAAGTTGGTCGTTATTTGAAGAAGACTTGAAAATTCCTTCTGCCAAAGCGACAGAAGAACAGACGGAATTATTGATCGAAAGAAGCACCCTTTCTTTGATAAAAAAAAAACGGAAAGAGTTGAAAGGATTTCTTGAATTTAGAATAGTTTTCTCTATTATTATAAATCGATTCAAAACAGTGCACCAAGAAGAAAGAAATGATATTAAATGAAAGAAAAGAAAAAAGATGAAATTTCAATTTTGATGCGAGATTGAAAGGCAAAATCGATTTCAAAGATGGCTGCCTCTCTTATTTCCAGAAATGGCGTTTCATTGAGTTCATACAATAATTTTTGTTGGGTGTTTTTTCATTTTATATTAATATTGAAATCCCATGCCGATTTAATTTAAATTAAATTCTATACAAATCGCTCGGCTTGACATTGATAGACCTCGATAAATATGGCGTAAAACTGACGGCGATAACTCAAATATAGCCGACAATAATATTGCTTTATTTTTTCGCATTTATATACATTTTATTGGCATCGAAATACCTGTTTCGCGAGCTCTAAATGGTGTCCATACAGTGATTTATGGATTTGGATACAATTTACCTTTTCGGGTTCTCTTTTTTTAGTCGATTTGTGTGTTACTTTATTTTATTCTCTGTACGTAATAAGTCATTTCGAAGAGGGAAAGATAAGTGATTAACAGAGTCCAAATGCATTTAATTAGTCAGGGCAACCAGTCTTTTGTATAACTTTATACACATCCATTTTTATTCGTACATGTGCTTAAATTAAATGCCGCTTTATATCTTTCATGCCGGTTTTCGTTGAAGAAACTGTGTTTGTGTGTAATTTTATTAAGCTTTTCACGATCTCACATACTAATGCATCCATATCGAGCTGTTTTCCTCGATTTTATTCGGACAATTTGTTTTGATTTTATTACTACAAAATATTGTAATTATAATTAATCTCACTTAAAATGAGATGAAAAATTTCGAATCTGTTAAACATTAACTGATAAAAAATTCTCATTTTTCATTTAGATTAAATTTAAATATTCACATAGTGATTCAATTAATAAGTACTCGTATATTAATTATCGCATTTTCTTTGGAAGTCTTCAAATTAAATAAAGTTTTAATATTTATTTTTATTATTATTTTCTAATTATATCCCTACCTTATCAAAATAAAATATTTGATTGAAAAAATTAATTAATAATTTTAATATCATTATATATTATATTTTTTGTGTTAATCCCTAATTAACATTTGTTTCTGATTGATTTTATAGATATCAGTGAGTAATATACAAAAATGTGAATGTATATTTGAATAGGATTGACATCATTTACATATTTATAGAACTATATATTGTTTTAAATATGTTTTATTTCTATTTCAAACCCATATAAAGGCGAAAATTAAAAAATACTATAGCTATAAAAGCAACACTTTATGGCACTAAATTTGACATGCTAATTGGTTGGACAGAAATTGACAGACATGGAGCTGTTGAGTATTGTTAACCAGAATGGACGTGTATTCGGAGAGTTCTACATTTGTTCTATACATTACACCGAGGCCTATTAAAAGCGATATATCCAAGTTGTGTTCTGCACACATATCGATATGTCTATCGTGCGAACTGTTGGTGGTGCAAATCGAAAAAATCACTCACAACATATTTGCTAAATTGTTTTTAATAGCTGACTCGTGTTGGTGTGTGAAACCAGTTCTTTTTTCCAACATCAGTCAGTCCCTCCGCACTTCACGAGCCGCCTCCGTCTATCGACACTGACTGGCTCTATGCTATTTTATGCTACCCTTCGCGCGCCGCTCCGCCATTTACCCACCACCGCCACCGATTGACGGGGGGTGTGGGTAAGTTTTTGCGTGGCGGGATATATTCGATTATATGTGTTAACTCGTGATGCGGTAATTTGCAGATGGACGGACGATCCTGACGAAAAATGGGGAGAACTGAGTGGGATGTTTTGTATTTATGAATGATGTACAGTTATTTAGGTTTGCATAATTGAGTATGTTTTGCGAAAACAAGGCCCCATTTTTATAACTTTCAATATTTTCACCAGTTTTTTCCTAACAAAGGATAATATCTTGTAATAAATTATCAATATTTGCCACAGAGCTTAATTTATTTCCAGTTTAGAGCCTATTTACTTTCATCGTGTTTCTGTTTTGTTGATGAAATACAGAGAAGTTTTTAAAAGTATCAAATTTTATTTTGGGCTTAGGATTAATTTTTTTAGCTCTTCATAGAATTCTATTTAAAGAAGTAATATGCGATTACTAGTGAAAGTACACAAATTTAATTGTTTAAGTTTTCTATTCACT
This sequence comes from Clogmia albipunctata, assembly GCA_001014945.1. Classification (NCBI taxonomy): domain Eukaryota; kingdom Metazoa; phylum Arthropoda; class Insecta; order Diptera; family Psychodidae; genus Clogmia; species Clogmia albipunctata. Next base: position 18,875 of record JXOV01007202.1, on the reverse strand, counting down.
ATAGCACCGTTCATTTTTTACTTCATATTTTTTTAATGAAGAGACCAACGAATTAAAGCCCTACAGAAATCGTTTGCCTTGTCTATATGCCTCATAAAGGATGAATAATCGTGGGCAATATTTAGATAATTTTCTTGAGAATTGTTTAAAGTTTTGTAAAAAAAGTGGTTGTTAAATCCATCCTTTTTTTCATCGCAAATAACTTTTTTAGGAAAAAAATATATATGTTTTGAATAACCATTTTTCAAAATCATTCAAAGTCCATATAATTTTTATTTCATATTTTTAATAAATTATTTGTATATTATAAAATCCTAAGAAAAAAATATTCAAAAAGTATTGGAGTTTTTAAAATGATTCTGCAATAATTTAACTCGATAAATCTGGTGAAAAGAACAATTTGTTGAGTAAACTCTCTAATAACTGTAGGGAATTTTAACATTCAAACAATTTGTTTTAAAGTTTTTAAACATTACTTTAAATGGATTTTTGTAAACATTTGTATCCCATGATGATTTTAAGAGAATTTATTGATTAATTTTAACATTTCCAAACATCAATAATTATTGAAAACTATCAAATTTCAAGTTAGTGATAAATAGGTTTTATAATTGAATTGAGTATTTATAACATACATTTAAAATATTACCCGTCAATAAATCTTTATATAAAGTTAGAAATAACCCATCTGTCATTCATCGCGAATGATTTGCCATTTACCAAATCTGTAAATCCAGTACAGTCCAATTTATTCAGATTGTTGTGCGTTCCAAAATCCACTAAAAATCCACATTCTTGAAGGCTTTATATATACATATGTACATGCTTAAATATGTATATAATTATGTATTTGTGGTGTGTGTATTAACAAGTGTCTAGAGGAGTAGAATATTCATAATTTATTCGCATTTCTAGTCAACTGGCTTCTTTTCACGTTCTTTGGCGAATAAATATGTAATCCATTTCCTATCCAACTCCTTGTTGTTGTCCTCGTCGTCGTCCTCGTCTTGCCTGCCTGCCACCGACTTCCTTATTCTGCGAATATAGCGAAAACTGTCTTGTGTTTGTGTAAATGTGCAGAGTATTAAATAAGACTTGACTGAAAGTTAATATTTCATTTGAGAAGGGTATTTCCTTATGCCATATTCTATCCATCCTACAAAAGCTTAAGTAGAGGCGCGTGGTGTGTGTGAATGGGGGACGACGATGGACTTGGTAGCTTTGTGTGTGTGTACATTTCTCTCTATGTGACAATAAATAAATGGCGAATATAATGAAATAAGTATAAAATTCCAGTCTTTGTCGCGCGCGCTTCGTTCACTAAATGACGACGCCGACGACGACATTGGAAAAAAAAACTGTGGGGTGTTTTGCCCTTTCACTCAGTTCGAAATGTGTGTGACTGTGTGTGGTATTGCTGAAGTTTGTGTCTTTTATCGGGGGGGATGACGGGGTCGACGACGACTACCACGATGCCTCGTCCTCTCACTCTTCTCCTTCTTTCTCCTACTAAACTAACATCCATCCATATATAAAAATGTCCAACAAAAATGTGCTACTAAAAACGGCTGTGGAGTGTATTTTGCTCTATTCTATAAAAATTAAACCAAATGGTGGTTGATGGCGTTGTAAATGACGTTGTTTTCCTCATTATTGTGTGCCATAGTGTGCGGTAAATTATTACGTAGACTGGAATTAAATTACAGCCCAGGACGAATTCACATAATTTTTAGCAAAACTTGGCACTTTGGCGACGACGAGGACGAGAACGGGGAAGGGGATGCAGACCAGATAAAATAACCGGTCTTGTGCAACGCTTTGTGGTCACCATAATTTGTAGTGGACAGCCCTTTAAAGGTTATCTAATGATGGGAATTTTTATTTGGATTCGTTGCAAATTCTTGACGTTAATTTAGGGGTTGGAAAATAGTGAATGCTTTGTTGGTCAGGCATTTAGAATCATATTTAGTTCAGGTTCTCTTCAGAGGAGGGTTGTTTAATCCGATCTAAGTGAATAGATTTGAATGCAAACCTCAAAGGGTGGTTTGAACTTCATACAGTTTAAGTTTTATTAGAATGTGATGATCTCACATTATTAATTTTATTTAACCATTGCCCTTAGTATATAATATACTTTTATAAAATAACATAAATGGCTACCCTATTTTTTAAAATAAAAAGTGAATTTAGAAAATCATGTTTTTTAAATCCAACCAATAAATGGTTTTATTTAAGTAAAAATACATAAATGTATTTAGACTAATATCTCCATATAATTTGATACTTGCGTCTTTTATCATTAGAAAAAACAAAATTTTTTTAAAACTAATCAAGTCTAGTTTAAAGTTAAATATTTAATACAAATTGAATATTTGACACAAGTTCTGTTTATTGGGGTTTTTCCATTTAATTTGATTTTATGTGTTACAATTAATTATGAAATTTGTTTACAACTTATTTTATATCATGTTAACAACTAAAAACTTCCCCAAATACTTGTTTATGATAAATGAGGATCAAACGATCTAATTTGTTACGATATTTTTTTGTTTTCTCTCCAAATTATCGTTGACGTGAAAAATATTTTTATAATTTTGGGGCGTTCATATCCGAGCCCGATTATAGACGCTTTTCGTTGGAATTAATCAACCTACTCCTCGTGTCTTGATGAAGTTGGGTACAGAAATTGGTGGTACATAAGGCTAGTGGCGTGGCCTCAGAATTATATTGATGATGATGTTTCTGATTTCACGTGTTTCCAGATAAAACCATAATAGATGACGATTTTTAAAAATGTAGTCATTTATTAAAAGAACTTAATTTATTGGTATCGAGTCCTACCATTTATTACTTTTTTACTTCTTGGTTTGAAAGTAATTTTAGAATTTGAATACGTTTATATCAAAACAAATCTTTATACAAAATAACTTAATTTATTATACATTGCCATTCAAAATTTAGATAAAATCTACATTCAATTTTGAAAATCGTCCTTATTTACAATAATTATATAATATGAGATGATTAATATAAAATCATATTCGCACATAGTTCTATTTTTTTCTTAAATATTTCATTTGTTTTTATTTTCCGTGTATCAATAAAAATTACTCGTATCATTGTAAAAATTTCTCATTACTAATTAGAATAAAAAGTTTAATAAAAAGTGATTAGAAAGAATAATACATTGAAGATTGAAGATTGTGCTTTCACAATATTGGGTTCTTTAAATCACTATTACTTGAAATTAATTCAAATTATCCTACTATGGTATTGTGCTGTTTTACAAGCATGAGTTGCTTGATGGGCAATAAATTTCATAAATAATTACTGTTCAACTAAGAGACTACGACTCCACTACTATTCCTATACCCGAGATAAAGTACAATGTATAGAAATTAAATCGAATCCAAATCAGGTGGAAATGATTGATGTAGTTTCTTTCCAAATTGAATGCCATAAATAGGAAATTTTTTCTCGATTACTTTTTGCTGTTGCGGGATTATATAATATAATGGCAAATGCTCTAATTTCCACCACCATTGCATCAACTGTGTGTGGATCGGCCATGTTGTTCTTGGCTGTGTTGTATGTTTGTGTGTGTGTGTTGTTGGCTGGTTGATATACCGACAAAATTGCCATCAATCTAGTTTCCCTTGCGAATATTCCCTAGGGGTAGCAAAAAGTAGAGAGTAGAAAACCGAGGAGAGAAAGGGAGTGAGTGTGAGAGATGGGGTAGATTTAATCAATCCGCCAATCTGAAATGTCAAACCGACCGAACTACGACGACGATCTGCCCTCTTTTCCCCCATCCCCTTCCAACCAAAGGACTTTAACTGCTGCCACCTCAGAGAAGGGTGGAAATTAATGAGTCTTTTCGTCTCCGTTTTCATCCCTCCTCGCTCCCTCCTCCAGCTTGTGTCGCCTCCAGGCCCAAAGCCAATGACAAAGAATAAGGACGAGAGATGATGAAACAAACTTCCACTATATATTTTATCCACGACAATAATTTATTCTTAATATTATCATAATCATTGTCATTTTGATGGTAAGGCACACGTACACACAACCATAGACAAAGAGATAGATAGAGGATTTTTGTCCATCCATCTTCCAGCCTTCGAGCAGCCAGCACTAACCAAAAGATAGAGAGACGCGGTGTGGATGGACGACGACGGCGACGCCAGCAAACACACAAAGGGATTTTCCCAAACAGAGACAAAAGATAGGGCAGATTTAGAGTATAAAACTCTCCGAGTAATCGGGGAATGATTTATAAATTAAATGAGGAAAAAAATCAGGTTCGCCATTTTGGATTTTACTTGATGTATTATAGGGGCATAAACGTAGAGCGAGGCACAATGACACGACATGTTGACTTGACGTATTAATAACAGAGTCGAGTCTCGGTCTAGGAGTAGAAAAATTTATTTAAAAATGAAGAAGAGGAATGCTAAGAAGGTGGAATTAAATGGCACGTTATCAAAACTCTGTGTGATATTTTGTCGTTGCCGTCCCCCGATGATGATGAACGAGTTGGTTTGGTTAGTATAGGAGAAGAGTGAGAGATGATGATGAAGAAGGAAAAATGTAAAGAATGGAACTCTAAAGCAGACAACAGAAGAAGAGGAATACTATGTTATATACTGTGGATATTGAACCACCAATAACAACTTTTCAATGTAATATAAATGATGAACAATCAATCATTGGTTTATTTTTAGTTAAGATATTTTCCATTTTGTAGCTGGTCGTCGTCAAAGTCATGGCTTGGGGGCAATCAGCATCTCCACCACCAGAGTGTGTACTATAGAGATTATAGAGACTTGGTTTTCAGCTCTGGGCATATAAAATAATATACTAATAATAATATTGTGCAATTGAATGGATATCTGCTGCTGGCTGCTTGCTTGGGATGGATAAAGAGAGGAGGCCTTTAACAATAAATAAATGACATGAATGAACGCTCCAAGTTTTGATTTATACGCGATCTCTGGAAGATTTGCTTGGGATTGTGGCATGTAATATTTTTATTTTTTCACTTCAACTGAATATGACTGTGTATGCGAATGGGAGAGGCCAAAATTTTATTGTTAATCCACCAATAAAAGGAAAGGCGCACATTTATTAATCGGATGCCCGTTTGCTGGGAATTAGTGTAAAAGCCATCTCATATTAAATCAAGTGATGGACAGAAGGACCCGAGATGGAAATAAATTACCGCCCCATGAATAATTTGTTATTTATTGACTCGATTCTGAATTTCTGATCCCTTTTTTAATTCCTTTTTCACTTTATAATAATACACAAATGATTTTAATTCCGTCCCTTCTTCGGGTGTATAAGTGTGTGAATGACAAGCCATTTGGCTGACTGTGAATCAGTTGACAGCTTGAATACTCTATAACATTCCAAATGGCCAGATCTCGCTCTCCCTCTTTCATAAATAAATTATCTTTTTTCTTCTTTTGATGAGAAACGAATTTAAATTTATAATTATTGACCAAAGAAGCAGAAGCGGCGATCACGATAAACAATTCCAGATCGAACCCCCATTTATAATTAATAAATCAATTTGGTGGCATAAGATAGGGAGGGCAGCAGTGAGGATCAAACTTGCATCACCTGAAGCCAATTTTTATGCCCGATGTTTCTCGTCTTCATCGGTGTCTGGCCATTAGAAATGGTTGAACAAGAAACACAAAGGTTTATTCATAATCGTAAAATATCATTATTAAATTGAAAATGATAAGTATGTAAGATATATAAATATAATTTATTTGATTTTATTTATAATAAAAGAGAAAAATAGTTTTAATTTGAATATAAAATTGTTATTTCTAACTCGATTGATAAGATGAGATATGATTAAATAGTAAGACTTTTAAGTTAGTTTTAAAGAAGGTCCGTGTTTAATGCACAACTTTGTGCATTTTAACCAATTAACCTCTTAAAAAATCATCTCACAAAATGAACCCACAACAAATTTGTTATTGTTTCATTTTTACAATTAGAAAATGAAAGACAAAATTCGTATCTTTCAATCTTGTACATAGAGAATATAACCTTTTTCTTTTGATAAAATGATGATTGTTTAGAGAACCGAAATATGTATATTCATAAAATAGTCGACTAATTTTTAAACCATCTATTAGTAAAGGAATCCGTCTCGTGGTCGATGTGAAATCGCATCCGCCTGCCTCTTCGGAGTCAAGGGTTCGATCCCTGGGCGGATAGGATTGACTGGGCCCTTTTTCAACTGGTCTAGGTGCTATTAATTGACTAATAATACACTGAAAACAAATAGTCACCGAAATGTCGCAAACCCTTTGGTTGAGGTAGCGACCCCCCATGTTCCTTACAGGAATTGAAAGGGAATTTTTTTTTATTAGTAAAGGAAAGCCCTTGGTATAATAAGAAAAAGATAGTACATTACATATCCGAAGCAAGGCCTTATTTTGGTGAGAACTTGAAATTTTGAATGTATTTTACATTTTTATTTTTCTTTAGAATTGATTATGAATTATTATTTAATAACTAATAACTTATAAAAAGAATAATTATCCGTCACAAACTTTGCTTATTTTTACAAAACGAATTGCTTGATGCTACGGGAATGTTCTATCAGTAAAGGGTCAATTTACCATGCAGTAACCCATTCAAAATGAAACTGACTTTTACAAAGAATTTTTAAAACTTTATTGCTAAGAAATAGGTTTTTATAAAACAAATATTACTACCATAATATTAAATAAAAATGTATAAAAAATAATTATGTAAAATGTACATATGATTTTATTCATTTTAAATCAAAACTGCTGTATTTTAGTTGGAATAATTTAAATCATTAAATCCGAGAAACCATATTGATTAAATATCATTGTAGACAAAGAAATCATATCATTTCAATGAACAATGTAAAGAGGCAAAGTAGAGTAAATTGAAAATAAATGGTAAAGACACAAAGCGAAAAGGTGGAGCATATATAAAGAGGGTTGCGAAGAAGAATGATGATTATGTTTTGATGATGGCGTAAATCGCGGCTATATATGTGGTTACATATGGAACAGGACCATTTTCATGTTTTATTTATGACGTCCGATGTATGTAAACGGACAGCTATTATTATTATTATTATTGCGAAAGAAATGCAACCGTCATAATGGTATGTTTCGGTATTGTATTGAACGAATGCAACCTTTTATCGATTAAATACAATTGTAATTGTACAGAGGTTTTTTGTATTATATTATTATATGGTTTATTTATTCTGCTGGTGCATTCAAATCCATGCAAATTTATGCCTTTTGTATCGGACGAATTTTTATGATAATTAACTGCCTCCTGATTTATCAGATGGTTGATTTGAGCGAAATGATAAATGTGGCTTACTTTGTAACTACTGTTTTAGAAATTCGTATTAATTTTTACACTGGATATTGTTATAAAATTTAACTGGAATGATTTACTACCACAAATTGCCTAAAACTTTGTATAGGAGTTATGGTAAAAGGTTATTAGACGCATGAAAAAATTTGCATTGAAATCATTATAATTTGCTCTTTTATAAACTTATAAAAAAGAATACATAAATTTGAGACACCTGACAAAGTCTAGCCAAATTCCTATTTATAAAGTCATTTTCACTCTCATCTATTTGGTGTGGTTTAGAGTCGAGGTCATGGTCTCAACAAGATCATCATCGTTCGTCGCGCGCGTTTCTTATTTCGGAAAATAATACCGTTGAACACATTTTATTTACATTTTAATTTGCCTTCCTCTGAACGCGGTCTTGGATATTTTTATATGTGTGCTGTTTTGACAAACTTATTATTAGTTTGTAAACACATTTGAAAAAGACGCCGATTTAGATAGAAAGTGGATTGGGAGTTGGAGATGGTGAGGAGAGAACCCTAACACAGTTTATGTTATTATGAATGAAGTTAAAGATCTACATAGATAATAAAAAGAAGAAAGACGCTTCAGCTGTTAATCGATGTCACCGGTGTGACGTAACACGAATGCCCTAAAATAGATTACCAGGGCTATACAGTTTATTGGAAGACATTCACATCGTTGCATTAATAAATTGGCTCTGTTAATCGGTTTCAAAATTGACATGATTATAATTGCAAAATGTTTAAATGCAGTTATTAAAGACGTTATCTATTTTGTTAAACATGATCTTAATACAGTTTTTGAAAGAATTGGGTCATAATTGATGTATTTCCTTTTAATTGGAAGCTTCTTTTAAATAAAATTTTAAAATATTAAATAGTAAAAACAGTTTTATACGTTTCTTTGTATAGTTTTTAAATATGGATTAGTAACTCGTTTCTTATTGTCTTTAAACTAAAACTATTTTTTTGATTTTACTAAAATGATATTAAAATTATTTGTATACATATTTCTCTTATATTAATTATTGTTTAAAATATAAATGAAATCTTATTAATTAGTACAATGTCTGTTAAAACATTTCACAGAATAAAATAAAAGTCTCAAAAACAGACAATTGAAATATGCATTGCGAGAGATTGACTGAGTTATTTGTTGGACAAAATGGCCAAACGGCTCGGCGCAACCGAGGAGCCATCAATTAACAAAACACGATCTCGAACAAGGATGTACCATTCCGAAATCAGATTAAAAATAATAATGAGATGAGAGAGATTGTAACATTTATAATTCCCTGTTTATTTTCACAGGCTGAATTTAGGTGATTTATGGCAAAAACTCTTGAATACAAAAATATCGCCTCAAATTCTGAATGCGAATAGATTTATGGCATGTTAATAATCTCGACGAGATATTGACTCGCGGGATTCCGAAAGTAAACCTCAAGGTTTAATTAAAAATGGACGGTGTGATCCTAATAAGGAGAACTCTCTCCTATGGTAGGCTTTGGGAACGTTCAAATGTCTAGAAATCGATTGAATTTCCTTCAATTTTGTATACAGCTCGCGCGATCAGTGATGATCACGATCATTCGCTTACGTTAATTTACCTGGATTTGATTGCCGTTTAAAAGACCATTCGAAGACACATCGCCGCACACCAAGTTCCTCTCGGACTCTTTGGACATTGGACAGTGAAGAATGAGAGGACATGGAATTTTTCTCGTTTCTCCTCAGTGTTTTATTTGGAATAACCGAGCCGATCCGCAGCAGAACCAAGAGCGGTCGATCGTCATTGCCGGCATTAACTTAAATTTAGTATGCTGTGTATTCAGAGGAGATGATCTTTCCCGAGAAGATCTGGCTATTTTGTGGAGCGTTGGGTGCGTGTATGTATCTGTGAAGGCAGTCGTTAATTGAGAAGACATTTCGTATCAAGCTGACAACAATAAATCATTCAATCTCTTAAATAAATAAGTTGTTTTCGTAATTTAAACAACTTGAACATTACACACAAACACACTCTACTCCCTCCTAATACATGGATGCTGCTCTGGGTCGGAGAACGGATATTTTGTTGCTTTACCACATGTGGATCTTCTATAGAGAAGTAGAGTTCTGGAGCTGGTCCACACAATTATTGTGATTGAGAAGTATGTTCCACTTCTTTCTCTTCCCTTTTCCTCGTGATCTCTGTTTGGGTATGTGTGTGTCGTTCATTATTTATTTATTACGTGAAATTAATGAAATTTAAAAATAAAGCAATAAATTTAAAAGAATTGAAATTTATGATGTATTGAGTCGATTATGATGGCTCACATGTTAGCCATACTGAGTTCATTACTTGAAGTATTTTTCCAATGGTCAGTGGACAGATTCTTCAAAGAAATGTCTACAATAATATTATACAAATGTTATTCACATCGTTTAATCAAACTTTCTACCTGATCATCTTCGATCGCCCTTAAGGAGACTTCACTATTTTTTTCAATTGAGCCTATCTTGCAATTTATGGCATTGAAATTGATCTAATATTATTTGCAACGCGATAAAAAATAGTATATGCACAAAAAGGCTGTCCAAGACAAATAAATGATACCACATCCATTACACAGCTGAGGGACATTTACGGCATCGACACGGTCAGAAGTACGAGAAATGTGAGGAATGAAGAAACGAAGGCCTTAATTATAAGGAAGGGTTTCCACATTATTTATTGTGCACCAGGCTTAGATATCCCTCGGCTGACAGTAATTCTGAATATGATGATTTTACGGGAGGATTACTATCGACTTTTTTATTCGATCTTATTCCACTATTTTTGTTACAAGTATGTGGATAATATTATTCCGCCCATCAGAGAACGAACATTCACGATTTTGCGAATAAATATTGACATGAATTATTTGCGTTTTGATTTAGAGACATTTCAGAGATGAATTCCAATTCCGTGTGTGTCTGTTATGTGTTCTTTCTGTCCCAGAATGAGTGGAGACTCATTGCTAGAGAAGAGGAGGAATTTGTTCATAAGATGATGTCATTTGAAATGATTGGAATTTATCAGACCACGAGAAATATGCCCAGAGCAGCAGCTCCAGAGTTCTGAAATGGTTTCGCGCAAATTCTCTGTCAAAGGCCTCTCTGTGTGACTGCTTCTGAAAAAGGCTCGGGACGGGTTATTGACTGTCAATTGGGACACATCACTAGTCGCACTCGGGGACTTGCTGCACATTTCCGCACAACAAAACAATTTTAATTTTTCACTGATTAATTGCTGTCGCCTGTGCGTTTTGGCGAAACGACACGACTACTATTTACCATAAATAAAAATGATGAACGCGAAAATGTTTTCGCACAGAGCATCCATTCCACACACACACACGCACTCAGTTTGATCAACAGCATTCGACGGATTTATTGATATTGTCAGAAATATTTTAATGTGTCGACTTCTATAAATATGCAGTCATACACCACCAATTCGGGGTATAGAGGGAAAAAGTGTCATCATTCATTGTTATCTCTCGCCTATTATATAAATGAATGTGTGCGTTTGTGCGTGTGTCATTTGGCCAAATTGGACACATGAGCCATATTAAAAATACTGGATATTATTCACCGAGTTGACTGCTGCAAATTTTGGATGATTGTGCGAAAAATTTGCATCAATTTTGATTGGTTTTGATTCTGCGACAGGCAATGAATTTCCACATATTCGCATATAAAACTCTCTTTTTTGCAGTGAAATGGCAAAAAAAATATTGAGAGACAGGGCCCTGAATAAAACAAATGGAAATCAAATCGATATTTATTGTTGTTGAAATATTATTCGTTTGGACAGAGGTATTGATTCAAATAAATCCGCCATTGTTACAATTGGCACATGCAGTCATATTCGACTGACGCATAAAGTGCAACAGCAAAAAAAATCATTGAAAATTATATTTCAATACAAGTATCTGATGCGAGGATTCTAAAAATATACATTTGATTATTTTTATTCGGTTTTTCGTAATAACAATGCACCTATACTATTGTTTGCGAATGCATTACTGATCATAGCAAAAAATGTCATCGAGTATTATGATGATCGGGTATTACTGGATTTCCCAAACTATACACTAAATTTTCGGATTAAACTCGACTTTTTTTTTATTAATAAAATTGTAAAAATATATTCGTAATTTTTAATATAATGTGCTGGGCCATTTCTTAAAGTATTCATTTTGTGTGTTTTACAAGTTTGTTTTATAGAAATGGTTTATTGCAATCATATATAGAAAAGTTTTCTTCATTTATGGTATAGTAGGTTGGGCGCAGAACCCGCTCGAGGATTATAGCCCTTATTCATATATAAATAAGATCATTGTAACGATGCACGATAACGTATCACCGGGTGTATGGTGGACAGTCAAACGCCCCTCCTCGTATATCGCCCTAGTTCTCCCTCCCTATCACAATTGCTGGCCCTAATTAATTTATTGCTATATAAATAGTATATCAAAATAATAGTAAATGGCTTATTAAAATGGGTTAGGACAAAGTGTTTAATAGGCCCGCTGTTCAGCACCACACTCTAGGGCAGTATAGATCTGTACACTTTGGAGGATAGGATGTTAACAATATGGACAATTAGTATGAATACCATGTGGACTAAATCATTTAAACATGTTGGGAGAGTTTTTTCCCTGCTCTGATACTCCATTGTAAGAACATAAATAATACATTTTATCATTCGGCAATGCATGCTAAGAATTACTAGAAACCAATTGACTGGGCAATGAATATGTCTAAGCCAATAATAAAAATATGTTTAAAAACCTTTTATTTTTATTTAAGTAAATATCCAGAATGTCAAGAGCATATTTCAATTTTAAAATTAATAGAATTACTCTAAATGATCGGTGTTCTAAGATATACAAACAAACAATTTCTTTTTACCGCGAAATGAATGTATTCGTATCTTTTTTAGGTTACATAGCATAGACTGTGGACGAGCAACATTTTTAATCGGCATGTTTTTTAGTGGGCACAGAAAAAAATAAGAACTAAAATGGGAAATTCATATTGAAATTTTAATGTATAATATAAACAAGGTGGTTGAATATCTTATTTTTCTTCATTTAACGTTTTGAAATTCACTTTTTTCTTTTGTGAAAATATATTGAACTTAAAAAAAATCGTTTTGCGGTACGTATTTCACACTCATGCCTTCGTTTAAAAACGGCTGATTTTACAATCTTGTAGCGCAATAGTTGTTCTCTTTCATTTTTTAATGGGTTTGTAGTGGAAAGAACTAATTGTTGAAACACCCTATCTTGTCCATCCCTTTCCAACTTCCTAATTCCTATCTATGTCCCTACAAATTTGTAAATTTTATTAATTATAAAAAATGACATGAATAATAAACGTAAGATATTCCTTTCTGGTTCGAAGCAGTCATTGATAACAACGTATGCATTTTGATTTTTACATAACTTCCTTTAAACAAGTTAAAACCCAGACTAGTTTCGCTAATAAAAATTAGTGTTTTTTTTTTCAAACAATGAAAAAAAATTCATAATCTACGTACAAATTAGACAAATAGTTGAAATTTCAAACTATTTTTGACAAAAATGGTACTTTTGTTTATCCATTCCGTGCCATGCGACCAAGAACCGTCAAATATTCTTAAAATCAATTCTGGTGTGTTATGAAAAGGATTGTAAAAGATGTGTCTTGTTCAGGAGTAAAATCCGTTATTAAATTAGTATGCGATTGAATTTATTAACATCAATTTTGAATAATATTGCGATTTTAAATTTTTTAAATTTGATCAACAAACGTTAACGATCTGGGTTTTTGTCTTTTAATAAAGATTAATTTAATAAATCGTACATCACACCATTCGAGAATATGATACGGATGACAAGTTAACTGTACCATTGCTGCATTCAATTGAATTTAAAATGACGATTGAATTATTCTAAGATGAAGTGACAAAACGGTGAAAATTATTACATTCCGAAAATATTATTTTCCACTTGTCAGCTATTATTAATAATTTGCTCAGTTATACATTTGACGGTAATGTAATTTTGAAATATAATTCGCGGTAAATGCGATATATTCGGATTGGACTTGAATCCGCGCGACGTCGCGACTAAAAATGGTGGAATAGATTAGAGAGCTGAATCATTGTAATTTATGGCTGTGCTCTGGTGTTGGTGTCTAATTCTCGCGGCCAGCAACACTGTGGCTGGTCAATTATTTGATTGATGGCTGTAAACGGGTGGCCATAGTTAATCGATGATGAGCAAAATGGCTGTGAGCGCGTCATGCCCAACTGCTATTTTCGACCATTATTTCACAATTGGCTGGCCACTCTTGGATGCACCGCAGAGTGTTTGACGTGATATTAAATTATGTATTATAAATGTGCATTATTTAATCATTAGTCGCGGGGCTACTGTGGTTGTTGTTGGGTGTGCAAAATGTGGAATAGGAAAGGGAAAGGGTGTACAAAGGCGAGTATACAGCACACAAAAGAAAAAATGTCGGGCAAGGCAAAATAATTTATTGCCACTTGGTTTCACATGATCGTCGTACCAACCAAACTAACTGAAAAACGCTACCGATTGGTGGTCGTCTCTTATCAGTCGTTCCGCCATTCGTCATGGTAACTTAAAAGACGTTTGCCGATCTGTTAACTACACTGCACTCAGGTGCTCTGCTGTCCAATCCAGATCGGTGCCCGCGCAATTATTCTTGTGTTTTTTGTTCGAGCTTTTCCAATTCACTCATATCAAATTTGCACACGAGATCTGCATAATCATTTAATGACGATTTCGTGTTTAACATAACAGCTTCTTACTTTAATTGCGAAAGTAATGCATTTCCGCAATATGATCTCTCCGTCGACAACAAAAAAAAATCTTTAAATTTATTTTGCAAACAATAAAGATATTACTAATGGTTTTTGTCTTGTAAAGTACAGTCATAATTTTATTTTTTCCATTATCATTATTTTAAACGACTTCTTCATGTGAAATTGTAATAATATTTAAGTTTGGGCGAGTACCACATTTTATTTCATTTTTATGTATTTTTATGCAACTTTAGAATTATCTATTTTTTCAACCCAAAAGAGGTCGCTTTATTTTAATTACATTGCAACATTAAAATGCAACAAATTGTATGAAATTTATACAATGAAGTTTTATAAGTTGTCCTTAATATATTCATTTAATGTTTTTGTTGTCATAACATGTAATTTTTTTAAAAAAATTATTGTAGGATATATATAATATTATTCAAAATTTGATATTCCTTTTATTAATTTAATCATGTTAACCTAACCATTAAAGATATATTGGATAGATTCAAAACTTTTGAAGTTTAAAAATTATATAAAAATTCAATATCTATTATGATTTATCTAAAGAACATTACTAAAAAGCGATTTGAAATATCTGTAGAAAAACGTTTTTCCCACCTGGATTAGACACCATGAATAAATTTCTTAAATACCGTCAAATAAAATTAATGGCCATAAAACCGGCCTTGATTTGAAAGAGATACAAGTCGTAGTTCATTTGATATCAGCATGAGGCTTGCCAAACAAGCCGTGTGATAGGATGAAGAGCGACAATTGAATAAATATCCGTCATTGTGCCGTGGTCATAAATAAATTGCAAAATGCTTTCTTTACTATTCCATCCCGGCGAAATTTCGTTGGCTTGGTTTACAGGAGAGCGCCAAAGGGTTTATGTGAGTTATGATTATGGCCGAAATAGAAGCGCGGCAAGGACATAGGAGGGAGACCAGTGAAAATATCGCGAAATATCGCGTTCTACATTCGTTTGATTTATTTATTTGCAAGATGTCTATGGAATGGATGGCTGGGGTGGATAGAGAAGGACGATATACACGTCCAGTGATAAAGTATCTCACGGTGGTCGACTGCAGCGGGCGGATGGAGAGATAGAGAGTAGTCAATTTCGTTTGTACAGGTGGGCTAATGAACTCGTCGCCCAGGTAATCGATAAATGAAACATTGATGTTTCGCCCATTGATTTGCTCCTCGGCACAGTATGACATTCTTTTGGGCCGCAGAAAAAAACCAGATGAGGATAAAATTTACAGCGTCCGTTTGATAATACCTATAATGATGACCTCGGTGCGGGGATTAATTCGTAAAAACTAACTGGCCCATAAAATTGGAAATTGATATATCAATTTCTGTGTGGAGAACTGCAGGCTCCTCCTCATCAGGCCAATGTTATTGTGGCCAATTGTATAATTACTTGGATTGGATTGTGTGTAGTGAAAAGAGACAAATTATTGTCATATTTTGGATATTTATGAAAAATCGTCCACAGTTCAGTCCAGTCCAGCAGCAATAAAGAAGTAAATTTACATTTTTATTTGGTCTCCAGTTAATAATACAGAATGTATTTGTTTGTGAATAAAATTTATTTGCACTCACAAACCGGAGAGCGCGCTCTGTGAAGAGTGGAAAAGAACTCGTGGTTTTACATCAACCCCATTTATTATCGATTTAAGTGGTTTCTCTCTCCAGTCACTCTGTCCATCCAGTGATTGTTTATGTCGTCGATTGGGTCCCCAACTCTCGGTTTATTTAAGCGAAATTTATTGAAATTATTATCACAAGGCTGCAATTTACGAGCTGCATCGATCGGAGAGCGACAGCAGGAGGATGCAGGCGGCGGGAAGCGTCTATAATAACATGCCTACACAGAGTGAGAAATGTCCGGTCTCGATTGATTTTGTCCGATTGGCACTGACTGTGGCTGAATAAAGAGCCAGAGCAATCACTTGGGCGACAATATTAAACCGATATACCCGTCAATGGATTCAATCATGGTAATGGCAGATATTTTAATCAACTTTATTGCTGGCCATAACTTTTTGGCCAAAACGCACAAAGAGCAACAATTCAACAGTTACAAATTGTAAAATAAATGTTTATAACAGAGGTTTTGGGTGCATAAAAATTCCGTTCTCTGATTTAAAATTTCACAAATCCTCAAAATCGAGCTTATAATTACATTGGACAGCAGTCTCGGGCAATAAAATGTGTTCAGTTCAAATCACATCAAGTGGATGGCGGGGCATTAAACAGTCCAACGGTTGGCCGCAATGCACAAATAATCGATTTGCGAAATTTATGGATAATTGCACCGGGGGTAACTGATTATGGAACTCGTCTTTTTTACGGTCGCATTAATTGGTTCACTAACCTTGATTAATTTTTATTAAAATGCCATAAAATTCAATCGCTTTTCAAACTTGTGTCTCTCGGCGATGCTCGCGGACCCATAAAACAAGAGAGTTCTCTATCCCGTCCATCCTGAGTCTTCTTGATCGTTTTCAACGAATTCAAAATTCGTCTGCTGCAATTATGATGGGGATTTGTCACCGTGCGCGCTCTCTGTTACTTTCTAATTATCGCTAATAAACGCAGAGGGAAGTGGATGGACTCTTAATTAAATCCGCATCTTCATTCAGGCCCCACTGAGTGTTCATCAATGTCGCATAATCGTCGTCGCTCGTATCCAATTGCATCCAAACTTTGACTGGCTCTCAAAACACCGTCTACCCCACTCTTTTGCCCGCCGATACTGTATGGCTTTTCGAGCAGATGATAATAAAAATAATTTATATTTTTAATTGATTTTCGTCATTTATTTTATTATAATAATAATTGTGATAAAGTGCATAAATTAGTAATACTTTATTGTTATCGCCGAGATCGGATTTAGTGGCATGGGTTCTCTTCTCAAAGAACCAACTGTAGAAGATTATAATATGGTGATCGTTACCCCCCAATGAACTGATCCCCTCGCGCTCGTAGTCTCCATTCTCTCCGCTCCTGTCCCTCGTCCAGAGGAGAGGAAAAAGAAGTTGATGACAAAATTAACCCAAACAAGTGTTTGACTGCAGAGTGCAAATCAGTTGCGCGGGACAATTATTTATATTAGCAAATAAATAATGGCATTACCATTCCAACTGCAAAAACCGCGAGATGAGGTGAGAGAGAGAAAGAGAGAAAATGCATATAGAATGTGTGGCGGTGTCAATGGCTTTAAATAAACTGACAGAAGTGCCATTGATTTTGATGAGTTATTTTTGATCGGGTTTCGCGCCCGTGTGTGTGGAAACCATTTCTGTTCTCCGCTATTTATCGCATATGATACATTTTATTAGCGCCCCGGATCTCTCCGATAAACCCACTGCAACGGGGAGAATGACACTTATTTAATAATAGGAGGACACATTACATGAAAGAATGAATGTACCCGTTCCGATTCGGTATCGATTGGTCATTATTATAATAAAAGTAGATTCTGCACAGGATTGAATTTAAATGATTTTGCAATTTGAATAAAGTTAACTAAAGTATTCATCTCATTTTCCAGTAAAGACTTACTAACTAAATTTTTTGTTTATTAGAATCAATTTTATTATTACAAAATTATTCATTAAAATATCAAATAACATATTTTTCAATTAAAGCTTTTGACTTTGATTGTACCATTCATCTTAATTTAAACAAGTATTATCACTTTATTATCTAAAATTCCAAAAAAAGTTATTAAAATTCTACTAAATCAAAATCAATAAATTTCTCATAATTCAAAATCATGCATGGTACAATTTTTTTTTCCATTTCATCAGGGAGAGAGAAAGAGTAAACGACATTGTCTTCCGTCACGGGACATAGAGTAATAAATCTTGAGGAAAATGTGTCTACAGATTCCGTATGAAAGAATATAATTCAGTTCATGTTTTTGTAAAAGAGGGAAAAGTGCAATATTGTAGCACTACTTAACTGCGATATCATTGTTTGGACAGCATGTTGTTTTCTGTTTTGTATGCACATTTTTGCAAAAAGAGAGTCCAGTCGGGCAGACCAGGCCAGGCCAGCAGCAATCTGATCTACATTGTGGAGGGAAACGAAAGCGATGAATTGCGATTAGACCTTCCTTTTCGAATGACACAAAACACAGTGCAAATTCTATAAATAAATGTATACACACAGGGAAATTATGCAAAATTTGGAACAGGGCAATAAAGCCATTTGCAAAATTCCGTGCCAATATATCATTTTATTGTTTTATGAGAGAGCGAGCGAGGCGAACCTTTCTTTACAATGGCAGGGCGAGTAAACAATGGGCCAAGAGAAATTCCTCAGTAGGAGCCTTTAAGGGAATTCGTCAAGTTCCTTCAAAAATTACCGTATTATGCAATGGCCAAACAGTGCGTGTCTAAAGACTCGAGACACAAAAGCCATCTTTCTCTGTGTTTTGGAAATAGAAAGTTGACAATTTTTTTAGATCCTTTCCGCTCTTTTTTCTCCGTCTTCCCTCGGTGACACAACATGCGAAAGATGATGGTATAGTTTCGTGATGTGGCGAGCAGAGAAAAATACAGAGAGAGAGAGAAATGGCTTGGCTCCATTTGAACGGTCCGAGT
>JXOV01007201.1:613-17214 GCA_001014945.1 Clogmia albipunctata | reverse complement strand
GGCTATGCCATAGGATCGTGCCTATATTTCAAATTAATTAATGTTTTCTGGTTTAAAATTTTAATATTTACCGTTTCAACAGCCATCTGCATATAATTTGGCTATTTTTGTACGATGTTTGGCACATTACGTAAATATCAGAGATAAATGTACTGTAATGTAAGTAAATTATATTAGTAGCCTTATATTGCTTTTAACGGAAATTTATTTAACATAATTTAAGGAAGCAAATGTTACATGTCACAATTAAATTATTATTAGTTTGAATTCCAAACGTTAACGGTAACTTTACAAGTAAAGATTTCACTTGAAACATTTGTCAAGCTTTAAATTTTCCTTGTAAATATTAAAATTTTATGTAAAATTGTAAAAATTTCAGTGCTCATGAGTGGAGTGCAAAGAACGTTATGTCCTGCTCGGGTGTAAAGTCCTGTTTTAAACTCGGAAACGATGAATTCTCGTTTCACCCTTGTAACACAAATAACTATTAACAAAGCCAATAAAGACACACAAATCAGTGTGGAAAAATTCGCATTTAAGAATCATCATCATATTGGCTGAACAACCCAGGTCGCCTCTTCCACACTTTGCCTCTAATATAAATTTGTATTTGGTAAGAGATTTGTATATCTGCCTATATGGCCGAGTGGTTTCCCATCCGATTGCTACAGAGGCTTGGGATCGAATGGTACTATTAATTGACTATTAATGCACTGAAAACATGTAGTCATTGAAAAGTCAAACTCGTTGGTTGAAGTTGAGACTCCCCATGATTCTTTCAGGAGGAGGAGAAAACTTTTCAATTTTAGGTAATTATAGCCCTTATTCATATATAAATATATAGATAAGATCATTATAACGATGCACGATAACGTATCAACAGGTGTTTGGTGGACAGCCATACGCCCCTTCTCGTATATCACCCTAGCTCTCCCTTCCTATCACAATTGCTGGCCCTATTACTATAGATACAGTAATAGATTAAATTTTCTTTATGCGTTTTATTATGGGATAGGATAAAAATGTTTATTAGGCACTGCACACTAGGGCAGTATAGGTCTAGCCACTTTTCAGGAGATAGTAGTTGTTAGTAATATTAAAGATATCCTTTTGTTTCAGAAAATGTTTCTTTGATAACACAAATGAAAAATGATTATTGTTAGAACACATTCTTATTATTTACACAAAAATTATGTAGTTAATTAATAATGAGGTGAAATAAGAAAGGCGCTGATAAACCCGTTACATAGAAAATATAAAAACATATTCTACCATATATTTATAATGTATATTGACCATTAGAAATGAAGTTTTATTATACATAAATATAAAGTACAGTAGACATACTTTGGGGAGAATTTTAATAAAATTCGTAATTAATCAATATTTTTCTCATTATCTTAAAATTTGTAAAAATTCTTATTTTTAAAAAAATTGCATTACATTTTTTTCGAAAATATAGTTTACTGAAAAATTGTATACTTGATTTTATTATTAAAATCGTATATACCTGGGTATATATATATATATATATACCTTTAGGTTGTCCGATTTATGAGTAAGTAAATGTACTTTGATATGAAACATAAATGGGACTCATTTTGTAAAGATAATAATTTCTTAAAATAACTTTTAACATGCCTATTTCTTGTCATTAAAACAATATGTAAAAATCAAAATCTATTCAACATATTCCATCCTTTAAATTATAAATACCAATTTGAGGTCATCTAGAACATTGACATGTGATTGTTTCATTTTACATTCGTTGAATTTAGGATAAAATATTGTTTACCTTCTCGGAAATGTTTTTATGAGAGATAAAATACCATTGTTGTTTACCTTTCTGCCATGGAATCGTCCAATGCAATCAATTTAAAATATGTTTATTCAAAAAATAATATCATCAGACAGATTGATCCCCCCAGAATTGTAATGTTTTACTTTTAAGCCGTCCCAAAAATGTTTCATTAAAATTAATCTTGACTCAAATTTGGTACCTTTAAATACCTTATTTCGATACCAGAATCAAACACAGTTCAAGGATAAAGATTTGAGGGTGAGAAACTTCCGGGATTGTCAACGCAATTAGGCAATTCTTCTGCTAAACGCCATTTCTGTGGATTGTCCCGAAGCTCAGGTCTGTTTACAAGGAAATTCAATTAAATTCCGTTCGTGGTAAATTTTTGGGACCGGAAGGGACTTTAATATAATACAATTATTTGATTTGTTGTCCAGACACGTTTTGTTTGTCTTATCTACCAGCACGAAGAAAACAGAATTTATCACTACAGTTTGGCAAAGGTATTTAGTATTAATCTTTTCAATGAAAATCATTTTTAGATTAGAATAACTAGAATAACTAAATTAGAACGAATCTTTTAATTATATTTAATAAATTTCGAAAGTGGTTGCTTTTAATAGATTATGTTATAATATTCCATCGAGAAAAAAATTCTTAGAGAAAAAAACGGAAATTATATGATAAATAGTAATAAGATACGACAAAGTTTGGTTGAACTACTTAAACCTGATGAAATTTAAACATTTTTTCATAGAAACCTATTGTCGTTCATTTCTTTGTAGGTCGTAAGTCGTAACATATTATGACAATATCATTAGAATAGCCATGAGCGTAACCATAGACGACTCTTTTAGGGCTCGCCGTTTCGTCGTGCTTTCTGTGCAAGTTTCATACAGCTTTTCCAAGACGATATTCGGGCCATACAAAAAAGACAGGACGTTACCACCCTTCCCGACTTGTCTTTTATATATTATATTAGTGTCTTTAAAATTTATTGTATCCAAAATTATATTAGATTATTCCTTATGAAACTTTACAGCTTGAGTGGGCCAATCGCTCAAACAGTTTTTTATTTATAAATCCTTATTAGAAGCAATCAAGATTATGAAAATTTATGGATTTATAGTGAAAGGGTATATTAAACTCAAAACGTGTCAAAAACAGTGATTACAATTTTTAATTAGGATATATTATCTTCAAAACTTGAAGAGGAGAAAAATCGCCGCCTCTAATTCTCATGACGATTTATGAAAAACTGTTTGAAATATCCATCTTAAAACTATTAAATTTATTTACAAAGATAATGAATGAAAATTTTACTTTTACTTAATTACTTGTAGGAAAAATATAAAAACATTCTTACCCGCAAATTAATCAATTCAAATAAGACACACATTTGGAAAAATAATATTCAAACNTCTCATGACGATTTATGAAAAACTGTTTGAAATATCCATCTTAAAACTATTAAATTTATTTACAAAGATAATGAATGAAAATTTTACTTTTACTTAATTACTTGTAGGAAAAATATAAAAACATTCTTACCCGCAAATTAATCAATTCAAATAAGACACACATTTGGAAAAATAATATTCAAACCAATTTTTTTTTTTATAAAATAAGTAATTTTACATGGCATAATTATATTTTTATTATGAAAAGTCCTTTTGTGCTAAGTTTAGATAAATTCCAAAGTGGTTAGCCTTAAGTTATCTTTGAGGTAAAGTTTAAACCCAGCATCACTCCAAACAAGGCACTCTTACTTTAGGGTAAGCAGTAAGCACACTAAACTTCAGTACAACTGTCTCTATCTCCATTTATCCAAACTGTAACTACTGACGTGTAATCATACAATCACATCAAATCCGCTCAAAAACTAATCAATAATATGTCAGAAATCCTAAATTTTCATAATCACGAGCAGTTTCAAAGTTAGTATCAAGTATATGCTGCACGGCATGCCTTAAACATTTTAAACCCCTAAGGACACTCAAATTTTTAATATAACTTAAAATGGACTAATGCAACCAACAATAGATTTACAATATGTTTTGCGTTTATAAAACTTATTTGAAGCTCCCAGTTTTTGTGTATCGGAGGGGTGTGATTTTATCACTTATAGAGTTCTTAAGCTTCTGGAGTGCAGAATACAATAGATAACCTATCATACAACGTCCTGCTTATAAAAAGAAATATATAGTTTAAAATGAAGTTTGTTACAATTAAAAATATTGGAAAAGTAAATAATTTTAGTATTACAAAATTTTGGCTTCAGGTGTAAAGTTCCAATCTAAAAACATAGATTTATTTAATGGTATTGGATTCTAAAAATATTAAATTTAGTTTTTGTTGCGCTCTAAATAGTACTGGATTTGTTGAAGAAATCTAAGATACGCTGAAATATACTCTAATTTGTTCATAGAAACTAATTTAATTCATTTATTTGGTTCTTTGTAAATGGGAAGATTTATTTTTCTTTACATTTTCATTTGAATAGCCACCAGAGTATTTATTTTTTCCAAGAAATCATCTATAAAATACTTTTATATCTGAATTAAAAACCACTACATTGCAGATATCACGAGGAATCTTAAAAACATGATTAAAATAAAAAACGATCAAACCAAAAAGAGAAATCGTAGTATATTTCTTCTTGCTTAATATACACTGTGAATTAAGGTCAAAACCGCACTTGTTTTTCCGTGATATCTCTGGAACGAAAAGACACTGGAGCTTCAAATTTACTCACAGTTTATCTTTTAACAGATTACAACTTCATGTCATAGCAGATTTGCAAAAACTTTAATAGATTTTGCGAAATTGCGAAAAAACGAAAAACTGCACTTGCCGAATGGGTCAGTCATTTTGGCACTAAAGATAATGTTTGTTTTGCTTAATTTTGGCTTATAGTTGTTCCATATATGAATTCTGCTGATATTTTTAAGTAAATTCATATCCGAAATGACTAGAACCCAGCTGTTCAATATCAAAATAACTGACCCATTCGGCAAGTGCGGTTTTTCGTTTTTTCGCAATTTCTCAAAATCTATTAAAGTTTTTGCAAATCTGCTATGACATGAAGTTGTAATCTGTTAAAAGATAAACTGTGAGTAAATTTGAAGCTCCAGTGTCTTTTCGTTCCAGAGATATCACGAAAAAACAAGTGCGGTTTTGACCTTAATTCACAGTGTATAAATTGCGTCAATTAGAAATAAGCATTTAAAAATAACGAGTGTTTTTATTTATTATTATTAAATAAAATAATCAATTTTATATAAAATATGCTTGTTTAAAATCTAAATTTTCAATAATTCATCAATGATAAGTAAAACCATCTTAATGATTTGCTCTTTTCTTTTTCTTTTCTAAAAATAATAATTCTAATAAAAATGAAATTCAAAATTTGACATTAAATCCCTTAATTAAAACACAACAATCTCCCAACCAATGTAAAGGACATCAAATAGATAAAAGTAAATAAGTCTTTTATAAATTCCGGGAATAAGGGGTGTAGAGAGACAATATTAGTTCAGTGAAACAAATAAATTTAATTATAAGTTAAACATCATTTGTCATGGTCATTTCAAAACGAGAATATTTATAGAGCATCTTAAAGGTTATTATATAATTTGATGTGTTATAAATAGAACCGACCCCTGCCCTTATTTACTATTTGCTTACAGAGGACAAAACGAAAGGACACTTGTTAGGTCAAGCGGCGATGTGTAACTTAATTTAAGCTGTTAAGGTGTTAATAAGTGTTTGACCAATCAATTTCATTATCAGATAAATTGGGTTATTCACCGGAGAGCGCTGCCCATTAAATCTACATCCGAAAACAATTCAATTAACTTTTGCCCGGCATCTCAGAGCCATGAGCCATGTGAAGCGATGCCCCATACAGCTTCTCTCCCATCGCTCGGTTCGATTTGGTAATTGGTTTTAGATCGGACAGCCAGATTGGAAACAATAGACTGTACGTATTTTTTCGCCTCTCACGTTTCCATTCACTGAGACTTGATTCCACACACTAGGACCAAATATGCTTAATACCATTAAATTTTGGATTTATGTATGTTTCTACAATTTCAAGATGGACTATGATAATAGTAAACGGTTTTATGGACCATATTCAACTATCATCGATCTGTTCATTAAATAATTTGGGGAATTTTAACAACAAAATACATTCATATAATAATTCATTTTATACAAAATACAAAAATTAAAGTACAAAATAGATTTAAAAATATATTTTTTGCGTCAGTAATAACAAAAACATGTCGTAAAAAATATCAGTTATTTGCTTCCCCGCATAATTTAATTATAAAAACAAACTTGATCGACTTAAAATTGTCCAAACTTAATATTTTAATTTTAAAACAGTTTACTAAATTATGGAACACAATGATTTTTTTTCATTTCAATTTAGCTGTAAAATCTACCGATCCGATCGCTGTTTCTGCTTCGTTTCTGGGTATTATGTATATGGGTATATGTCCTATGTTAAAATATTATTAAATTTGAACTAATTAAATTTAATATAATTATTTATTAAAATTGGATATATTAAAAACTTAAAATAAAATTTTAATTGCAATGCTACAAAATTCAAATTCTATAAGGTTCGTCCTCCAAAATGCAATGAAGATTTTCAAATTGAAATTTAAAAGGGTACTGTTGCAAATTCTTTGTTCTCCCAGAACAATTGAATAAAGTTAAACACGAGTCTCTTCCGATAGCGTATTGCACATTTATTAAAAGATTTGCTGTTCGTACACAAGAATTTACAACAGAAATTAAACTTATTACACAACAAATTTGGCCTTTTTTCCAATTAGAATTATTTTCGTTGTCCCGTTATCTGTCCTCAATTTGCCGGCCCGGTACAAATCCAATTGAAGCTCAATTAGAGGACCGTTTAACATAAAAATATGTAACTGGTACAATTGTCCGTTTTAGGGTTAATACAGTTCTGAATCGAAAAGTCGCAGGAACTTCAAATTTACTTTCAACATCTTATAATTTGAAGACATAAAAAATTGGCAAATATAAGTATCCGTTTTAATCAATTTAAAAAAAGCTTTAAAATTGTATTTGCCAAAATATAATAGCCCTTCCTGTATTTCTTACAAAGTACTCGTATATTTCTGATACAACCTTTACTATAAGTTTGGCTGTATAATCCAAATGGTTTTACGAAACCCTCAAATTATGTTTGGATTCCATAGAATGTGGCTTGCAGCTATTAACAATTTAAAGTATTAACCAAAGCCGCTCAACCTTGTATAAGTAGTCCGGATTTTACGAGACGTCATCAGCCGGAAGAAAAATACATGTATCAATCTGATTGGTGTTTTTTTATTGTTAAAATGAAGACTAGACAGATGTATATTGCTATCTAGATTCTATCTTGAACCGAATTTTACACAATTTTTTATAAATTTCAATACTTTTTGACTGAATTGTGTGAGAGAGTTTTTTTTCGATTTTCGGCACAAAATAATTAGACCCAAAAATTATTGTCTGAAGTAGTTATTATACGTAATTAATCACTTTAAAAGCCGTTTGTTACAATATTATGCTAATTTTCTTGCATACATACAAATCAAAACAATGAATGGTATCCGGATGATGACGTTTCATTACTAATACTACCACAGATCCATACAACCTTATTGTTAATTAACGTTGGTATTAACATTAATTTTTTTCTCAGTAAAGTTGTGAGTGCTAAAACTGGTCTCTCTCTCTCTCTGGGTACTAATATCGAAGTTAAAATTATATTTCTGTTGGGTGGTTTTAGATGAATACGAATAGCAGCTGTAACCAATACCTTGAGTTAAAAACTATACCAAAAAGCGAACCAAATTATAACCCTGTATCTATATACTTAATTATTAAGTAGATCGACCTTATATTTTATACATTTTTGTGATATTTAAGTATCAAATTCAATAATAGTTTTACTAAATACCATCCAAATTTCATTTAAATATTTTTGGTTATTTTCGAATCGACGAAGAGCATTTCGTTCTCTGCACTTGAATGGAGCTTACAAAACTGTAAGTGCCCCGATACGTAAATAACTATTCTTTTCATAACTTAATGCCGTGTTTAACTTTCTTTGATACACCATAATATTAACTAATGGCACTTGAATAGAATTTACTGAAAAGCTATTATCCTGCAACAAATATACATTAGAATCCATGGCAATAGATCCGGGCTTACGACCGACAAATAAACAATCATTAAAACGGGCTACACTCTGTCGTCCCACAATTTCATTTATTTGGTTTCTCCACCCGCTCCTCGCTCTTGATCTTTGTTGTTCGGAATGTAATCGTGTGCCTTCCCTTCCCATTAAATTTTATTTCTGTGCGGCATTTCTTGTAATTTTATTCAAACATAAATACGCATATTTATACCAACTTACTCTTATACCGCCGTAGGTCCACGTTGAATTCATATGAGCAACTTGAAATAAAAAATACATAGAAATTTAAGAGGGATTAAAACTCTGGTTAAATTTAAAGAAATAAATAATCTCTTTAAAAATACATGTTTTGATTTTTTTTTATTCTTTTGCCCATATGATGCTTAATTACACATTTCTTTTCTTTCTTTATTGCACATATGAAGTGTAATCATTCTTGCTTTTGTTTGCATAGATATTATTTTATCTCACTATCACTTGTTTGACAAAAATGATAGATTGTAATAAGTTTATTTTTAGTAAAACTGTATCAATTTTATATGATTTGTTTATTAATGTAAAATAGTTCTTTGTTCTATAAGAGTAAAAAAATGAATTTTGCGAAATTTAATGATTCTACAGTTTAAATCAATAAATTTTGAAGCTTAGGAAACAGAGTCACGTTGAAATTTAAGGAAATTTGTTAGTAATTTGTTTTAACTTGTGAACAGATAAAAAAATTTTCCTAGTTTAAATAATGACACATTACAAAACTCAAATCAAACATTAAAGTTAATTTTTCGATATGTGATATGTGTAAAATAGTTATTGAAAAACGTGAGGAAAATGAATCATTGTTAAACCCGAGTAAAATTCCAGAAATCGAATAAAATGAGCTTTCAAAAAGATACGAGTCTTGAATTATATTTTTACAAAATTTTATACAATCCTCATATTTATTCATAAAATATGTAGTTAAGAATAACAAAACATCCCGTTACTAAACTGAATTCTAAACACAGAATTAAGTTAAGTAGGTGTCAAGCGAATAGAACTTTCAGTTTCATTTTTTTCGGTATATCACGGAAATAAAGCACCATCATTTCAATCACTTTTAGAAACCAGAACCAACATTTCACTTAAACTAAACTATTTGTCATTCAATGGGGATATTTTCGATTTGAATCATAGGTGCTTTACCATTTGTCTATGAGTATTGAATTATGTATAACTGAACAGTGTGTAATTATGAACGACTCTATAAAGGAAGCGTTGGCTTCTAATGGAATTGAATTTAATATATTTTTGCAATTCAATAGGATTTATATCTTGTACAATTTGGATACTTTTATCCTGGTGCTGCGAATGAAATTGTAAACACATATTTAAAAATCACATCTCATTTTAAAGAGATTGCAACAAATTTTGTCCTGCTCAAATTTCCGATTCAATTTGAACTCAAGACAATATGTATGTAATTTATATGTCATTAAATAATACAAATGTAATATATATTATTTAATATAACGAGGTCAAATGCATTTATTAGAGTTCCACGTTTTAGAAATTAAATAAAATGATATTAAAATAATCTCCAATAAAGCAATAAACAAAATATTAATTCTCATTCATGAAGAAGATTATTGTCAAATCGAATTAAACATTAATTGATTTAATAAATAAAAAACACGTTCCAAATAAGAATTTGCTTTGTTTTCAATATTTTCTTAAATTTGTAATGAAATTTCCATTAAAGAAACGTAGCTTGAGCTGTAATCTTTAAAATGTTTAAAACATTTTGTCTATACCATTAATAAAGTCTGGTCTTCGTTCTCAAGTAAGTAATCAAGTTGTCACGTTACTTTTGCCAGGGGGCTCAAGATTATGGTAATTGGAAACGATTATTATCCAAACTACTTTAATTGGATGAAGTCAGGCATTGCCTTCGGATCGGAAATGGGATTATGAAGTTAGGTCTGCATGAAATTTTGTTTGTAAAATGACTACAGAATATTAGATTTTAACTTAAAAATTTAAGGCGCCCACGATTTTGTTTGTGAACTATTATCTGTCTGTTTTGGTAATTTATGTGAAAGAGATTAGCGTGCTACTTAGGTACATGCATATTTCATTATACAATATAGTGGAAAATGTGCTAAATCAAGTTTTTGGTCATAATGCCATTACGAATTGATTCTCAATGTTTTTTTAATAAATTAACATCCAATCGCAATTCATGATTTTTAATGGTTTGTTGATTAGCAACAAGCGGCAGGGTTCTAACCGGAGGTAAATTTTCACTAACAAAAGGAAACGAACACCAATATAACTTCAACACGTTTCCTTCCATTGTTCTCTGTATTTATTACTGTCAACAGTACTTATTACAAAGTCCCATTTTGTGGTCGATTTTGAATTTCGACCACCCAACTATTTGTAAACTGTTTGAAAATACTATACACAAACATCGATTTTTTTTATAAACTATTTTCCAAATATTCACTTAAGAAATATTAGTTAAGTACTCGAACTAATATTTCTTAAGTGAATAAAACCGTCTCTTGAAATTTTTGCCTTTTAAATATTTATTAGCCAGAATTCCTTAGCTATGTCTTAAATACATTAGAGATTTATAATACAATAAAAAAAACTTATTAGATTTCCATTGGAACAACCCTAATTTTGATTTTTTCTCAAAACTTTTTTTATTTAACAATAAAAATTTGTTAAGTAGTTCGATTTCTTATAGTCGTACAAATTTAACAAGAATAATTAGTCCGAACCGTGTCATATGTCTTGTGTGAATTTAATCCAAATTATCTTTGATATTAGTTAGGCCATACAAAACAGACAAGACCTTTAAATCTCCTCTCGACTTGTATTTGTATCTGTAAGTGACTACATATTTCTTAAAATTTTCATAGTCCAATGCATCCTAGCAACCAACCTGGTTCATTTTGGGAAAGCCTTATTGTCTCTCACTTTTCTTTAAATAGTCGTAGTTTATTCGCACAACAGATCCAATATGTGTCCTCATGAAATGCGTGTGTGAAATTGATCCAAAAAATATTACATATAATTAACAATATGAGGCTATTAAAGAAGAGTTAATCAATGAGAATGATTTGAATAACGAGTGGGAAATACGAACCATAATTAAACACGAATAAGTTGGCAGAAAATGAATGAAACGAGTGTACTAAAAATACGCGTGTTTAATTATGTATTTATCCAACCAATTTTTTTCTAAAACATTTTACACAATTTATTTGCTATTTATTCGCGAAATATGTAGATTAAGAAAAAGACCCAGTACTAATATAATGATTGAGATCCTTCATTCAATTAATGGAGAAATATGTCAAACAAATAAAAATTTCGGGTTCATTTTTTTATATACAACAGAAATACAGCACCATATACTATATCGTTAATATACTTGTGTCATGATCAAGCTTCCTTGGCTAGACGCCGCTCCTATCGGAGCATAGGGCACCAGTCAGTTCCTTCCATCGTGGTCTATTCAAGGCAATAGACCTAATTTGGTTCCACGTCCCCAGGTGCTGACTTTCCAGCTATACCGATCGAACCCAGGTCAGAGCCGGTCGGTCTCTCCTTCTCGAACCCTGTGGGTTCCATTCCAATGCCCTCTTCGCTATATCGTCGTTAGCTTTTCTAAACGTATGCTGCACAAAACGAATAGACACCGTTTCCGCACCGTACAGAAGTACTGGCAATACGCAAGTATTAAACACACGAATCTTTGTCTGCTTATTAATAGCTGCTTATTAATAGAGTGAGTTTGTGTCTTTGTCTGGACTCGCAAAAGTTTAGTTTTTGAAGTTGATATTAAGCCCTAATCTAGACGCGTTTGCGGCGAGGACTTCCAGTTTGTTTTTGACGCCTTGTAATGAGTGCATCATTAAGCAAATGTCGTCGGCATAGTCCAAGTCTCTGAGCTTTTCGAAGAGCGTCTATTGGATTCCATCGCTACATTCTTCATTTGTTTTCTGCAGGACTTCGTCCAGGACTGTTATAAACAGGAGGGGTGACAGTACACAACCTTGTCGTACGCCTGCGTTGATTTTGAATTTCCGACTCAGCTTCCCCTTAAAACGTACGCTGCAGTCGGCATCTCTATATAAGCTTTTTATAAGGTCCACAATTTTTTGTAGAACTCCACGTCTTTTAAGACAATCATACACTATTTTGTTTGATGGTGTCGAAGGCTCTTTCAAAGTCGACGAATAATAGAAACAGAGGGCTCCGCCATTCTACCGACTGTTCGATCAGGATTCTGGTGGTATTGATCTGGTCCACACATGAACGTCCTGACCTGAAGCCATTCTGTTTTTCAATAAAATCATATAAAAGAAATTAAAACATTGTACTTCTTTTGACAACATCTAAATAATATTTGAGTTGAACAAAAATGGTAAAAGAAAGAACACATAAGATGTAATCGTTTGTAACATGGGATTTTAGTATACTATTCATATACAATTCAATGAAAAGTTGCCGGAAAATACAAGTATATATTCTTATATAAATAATAAATGAGCTTTCCTAAATAATGTTAACAATCAGTGCTCTCTGGCCTATGCTTTGGCCACCCCCATCCCCTATTCTTGTTGTTGTTGGTGCTGGTGAGGGCTGGCTCAATGAGACCAATATTGCCGAAATGCTTAGAGGAAGTATCATGTGATTAAATGAGATTAAATTAAATTGTAAATGGGGAATGAGAATATGCTTAACTCACAACATTCAACCCTTTTAATTTTAATTAAATTGTCTTGCTGGTCTGGCAAAAGCCAAACCTAAACTCAAAAATCCGATTGCAAATTTGTTTAATATTTAATTAGCCATCAAATAACCGAAAATCATAACGGCCTTCGAATTTAATAAAATAATGATGTATAAATATTGATCGAGCCATATTTATAATTAGCTAAATAACAGGAAAAACCGGAAATTGATAATAAATGCTTTAAATGAATAATAAATTGATTAACAATATTATATAGGGATTTCAAAGAAATTGTTTTAATAATATTAAAATCATTTTAAATTGCAAAATATTTTGTTTGACCTCATTCGGGAGATGATTTATACATATATTAAATCAATAAATTAACATTTAATTAATTTTGGAAATAATGTGGTTATTTGTTAATTTTTTTAAAGTTAACATTAAAAATTAAATATTTACTAACACTAATTAACAACAAGTTTATAGTAACCTGTGGTGAAACGTCATTGGCTGCGCTGCCATTATTTGTTTTTATTTGGTAATTTCGTGACAATATACTTTTAATAGTTATTTATAGAACAAGGTCGATAAGATTAGGTAATTTTAAACACGAGGGTTGTTTTAAGCCACGAGCGCAGTGAGTACCTTAAAGAAAGCTATTATTAAACTGCTTATCGACAATGTTTTATTCAAAATTTTATGCATTTTTTAAATAAATTTACAAAAATAAAAAAATTAATCGTTTTATCAAAAAGTTAGTTAAGCGGCTCCAAATTTAAAAACTTGAAATATTTTGCATCCCTCTCTTACTCATAGCCACAAGACATAGTTCAATATATATTCCTATAGATGATTTATTTAATAATAATTCTACATACTTTGATTTTTTCGAATAACTTGAAAATTGTTAGATTTATAGCCATTTGAATAGTGAATTCGGGGAAAAAAGAGAAAATTAATTATTTTTCAAAAATCACTTCTTTCAAAAATTATTAAAAAATATATGCCAATAAAATTTAAAGTTAAATAAATAATTTCATATTCATAACTCCAAACTATATCTCTTACCGTTATGAAATAAATTATAAATTAGTATTAATTGTAAATTTTAGAGCTTGTCAAAGTTAGCGTGCCTTTAAGCATTCACAGGTCTTACGGTCATCTAATATCACCAACCAGACACATTCACCAAAAATTTGCACTCAACATAATTGAATTAGTTTTATTGCAAAATGTTTTATTTGAAAATACTTATATATACATTTATATAAATTTGGTGATATTAGATGGCCGTACGACCTGTAAATGCCTAAAGGCACGCTAACATTAAGGAGCTGTAAAATCTACAATTATTGCATTTTTTAAATTTTTTTCGGATTCGTGATTCAGAAAATTATCTTTATCTATAGTAATTTTCTCAATTCAATAAAAATCTGGGCATTACAGGGTTAATACTGGCAAATCGCAGGTAACCCACGCCCATCAAAACTGACGACCATATAAATTTGATGGATTTTTTCACGAAGGTCACACTTTAAAAATAATAAAAAAGCACTAGTGCTTTAAAGAATTATTTAAAGAACTAACGACTTTGACAGAGCAAATTTGAGTGTCATAATAACAATTTTGAGCAACAAAAATGCTTAAAGTGATTAATACGTGCAATAAATACCTAACAAAATAATTTTTGGTTCTAATGTGCTAAATATAAATTATTTTGCGGCCAAATGCCACAATAATCGCAAAAGTTCTCTCGCTCGATTCGCTGAAAAAAGAGAGAAACTTTTAAATAAATAGTGTTAAATTCGGCACAGTATATAATCTAGATAACGATATACATGTAGCCAGTCCTCAACTCATGTAGGATTGGTGTCTAAAACTTATTATATAACTTATTTTTAAAAGTAATAAAAAGATAAAATTTTTAAATCAATGAATACAAGCATAATTATTAGAATATTATAATAAATCAACTTTAATGTCTTTCACGTGTGCACCAAGTGGGTAAAACTGTAGTTTAAAAGCCACCCATTTAAAAACCCTTATAATTTAATCATGATTTTAATTCATTTAAAATGCTTTAAAATTTAGGAAGATTTATGGTGTGAGGAAGAGGCTCCATAAAAGTGCCCGAGTAATAAAAAATTATGACATTTTAACTTCCTAGAATCATAGTCTGACCTTTTCCGGACCTAGTGGCAAGCCGGTCTTTCAATATTGTGGTGAGGTTTTCTGGTCAAACTGTGTAGCCCGAGACACTGGAGATGATATTTATAAATTTTAGGCTTGACTCAGTTTGATTAAACGTTTGCGGCACAAACTTTGATTAAAGCTGGTGCAAACTTGAACGATTAAAGTTTGCTGGCTCTATAGTGTTTGACAGTTTAGATTATAATTAATAACTGATCGAAAATTCTACCGAAAAACTTTGCCATTCTCCGAATGGAGTGGAGTGCGCCCAAGTTTTGTTCGCGAACTTTTCGGATTTGAATTAAATTTCGCTCTCTCTCTCTCTCTCCTGTAAAAGCAATTAACGCGCTGGGTGTAGCTCTGATTCGGAGACGATTTAATTAATTTGCAATGATATCAGAACGGGAACACACTCTCATTCTCACTAGCTCATTGGCAAATATGCCATAATCCTGACAAGTCAGAACCAAACTAATTTGCGGCTCTCAAATTAGACTCGACAATTGCGTATTTGCATACCCCGGCTTTGTGCTATATTTGTGTGGATTTATGTACAATTTTGTCATCAAATATCTTGTAAATGGCTGTCATTAACCCCCAACTGAAACAAGCAGAGAAGGAGAGATAGAGAGACAGGGTAGGATTGAAGTAGAGTAGAGACAGCGCAGCACATATTTCATCCCATCATAATTCAGCCGTAATAGATGGGTCCAATTAAAGCAGTAATTAGGACGGGATAAGACAGTTTATTATAGTTGCCCTTTATAATTTGCGGTTTTTAATTAAATTCGAGAATGCTCATCAACTGAGGTTTACTTTCAAGTGACCACTTTAGACGACTTTCGAAATGCCATTTTCTCAAGGACTCGATTCCAAAAACCATATTCTCTGCCATAAATTAACAATTTCAGTTTCAGGAAGCATTAGGTCCCCAGATTAGAAATATGGAAGTAATTCACTACTGATTACTTCAAAGCCCTAAATATTTACGAACATTTTTAGACTAATGAGTTTTTTTTATTACTTTACATGAACCATTTGCATAAAACTTTTGTAAGAAGTTTTAAATAAAAGGGTTTAATGTGATAGGAAAACATTAAAATTTAAAATTTTAATTACCATAATTAATATAAATAACTTTCACCAAATAGACCTTAATGATTAAAAGAAAATTATAGTAATATTTTTAATAATTAGATATTTAATATAAATTTCAAAGAATTTCATATTTCCAACTTATGAAAGGATGTTATTGTTGGTAAAGAAATTAATTTTTCCTTATTTCTTTACTTTTAAAGTTTTAATGGAGCTTTTGATTTATTTTTTAATATTTGAGGTACAATGTCCCGCTTTTGATTTCTCGAAAATTTCATAAAGATTTTCCTAGAATTACAATTTGTATTTTTTATTTAGCACTCGGCAACAAATACTGAATAATACGTATTACATTTATGTTTTGAATTTCATTTATTAATATTTTTTATTTAACCAAAGCACAGTGTTAAAATGACAATTAAAAATGAAAATTATAAAAAATTTATTGATTCGAGTAAATTACTATATTAATACATATTTAATTAATATCATCGTAATTTAAACAACAACAAAAAAGATAAAAATTTATAGTTTAGAGAATTAATTTCTAAATACAGTTA
>JXOV01007200.1:43265-56011 GCA_001014945.1 Clogmia albipunctata | reverse complement strand
AGGACGACATTGAATAAGAAACATGAGCCTTATATTGATTNCTTTAATGTTTCTTATGTTGGTCATGGCTATGGCACAATCGACGGCCGAAATTTTAGGATTTTCGATGTAGAGCTTAGAATAAGGATTGGGAACACATTGAGGAAAGTCTTCCAGTTTAGAATTTGGTAAGGACGACATTGAATAAGAAACATGAGCCTTATATTGATTAAAAACACATTCTTCTTCGTTGGACTCGCCATAGAAAATATCTAAAGTATTTCGAGTACTCTCGAATATCTTAGGGTCTTCAAAATCAACACATAAAATCTGTTTCGGATGACCAACTTCTGATCTAATCAATTTTAAAAGAGTTGGATCAAAATTATAAAGGTATTTTAAAACTAGTTTCTCTCCAGAATAGGCTTCGATTTTTAACTTAACAATATAAATAACATATTTTGAAATATTGAAGTTTTGGTTTGTGGTCAAGGAAGCGTCAAAAGATGCATGATGAACAGATTGTGAAATCATTAGATCAGAAAAATCTGAATCAGCCATAACAAGGGCTTCATCCGAAAAAGCCTTAGACGTCTCAGAAATTGGAGAAGTATAAAAGAATTTTGCAGGACTTGATAATGAAGGAAAACCATTAGACACAACTTTATAATCTAAACCTAAATCTCTTAGGTTTCCTTCAAAGAGTACATTTTCATAATTCCAGTCCATGGTTAGGTCGGTATAGTTTATAAGATGATTTTCCATATTATAAACAGAGATAATTCTTTTGAGTTTTAAGCTAATGTCGTCTTTCTCAGATTCTTCTTGGTCCCTTGGAAAATCTAAAATAAATTTGAGGATATTTTGTGAAAAATCCAATGATAACTTTAGATGGATTGGGAAATTGAAATTAACCGTTGATGAATGAACTATTCCAGTAATCGATTCATCAAAGGGACTAGCAATCTTCATACCCCACATTTGAGGAATCGTAACTTTAGATTGAGTTTTCAGTTTTAGTTTGACCACTTCCGAATTAGTATAAGCATCTATAATAGATTTATAGACAATTGGCATATTTGCAAAGACTTCTAGAAGAGTACCAGAGTCTGTAGGGATTTGATATTCGACTTGGAATTGGTTAATAACGTAAGCCAAATCTTTGGTGATTTTAATTTGGTTTTTTGGACTAAAGAAGCTTCTTATGTTCACATCATACACTTTAGAAAATACAACTTTACTTCCAAACTCGACTGTTAAGTATAATTCTGGATCTGATCCTGAGAAAGGTGTGGACACTCTAATCGAACCAAGTTTAAAAGGCATCTTGGAAATGTAGTAAATCACATCAAAAGAAATGTATCTTACTGCAGTTTTCAAAAAATTTCTATAAAACATTGCCAATCCCTTTAAATGAATCCCTGATCCTAAGTTTCGGTTAAATCTTTCATAAGAAGCGGAGATTGAATTCCCGATGGGAAGATCCGATTTTGTGGTGGTTCTCCAAATTTCAGAATTACGACGAATTGAAGGACTGCATTGACTTTGGTAGCTCAGTTCCTCTAGAGAGCTCGTATAGAAGTTATAGACATCTGGTTCAGTTTCCTGTTGCATTAAGTAGAAAAGATTTGATCCCTGTTCCTTATTTTCCAAGTTAGTCATTAAAATTCTTAGAGCTATCAATCGAATCTCTTTCATATACCTGTGATTCGACAAAACGGGATAGATAATTTGAAAAAGTTGGCCTTTGTCGTTCTTTAAAATCTTTTCGAGAGAAATCATGGCTTCAACAATTAGATTTTCGTTAAATGGCTCTAGAATCAGTTTATAACTTATGATATTACTGAGAATTGGGACAGCTTCTGTTGCTCGTAAATTGCCCAACATCTGGATCAAAACAATCTGTTTCTTATAATCATTAACCATTTGCAGTAGCTTGATCGTGTTAGGGACTATTTTCAAATCCACATCCGTTGATTTCACTTTGTCCATGATATTAGACAACATCAAAGAGAAAATTGATCTCAGATCCTCAGAAGCTGACTTGTCGGGATTAATCATTTGCAGATCCATATTTGGCACACGGCTACTGACACTAAGCGACATGAAAACGTTCTTGAGCAGATTTTCATCATCCAATTGATTCTTATTGTAGGAGTCTAGGATAAATTGAAGAGATGCTTGCGAACCAACGCTCGCTGTCAGTCCGAAATAAAGCATTTCGAACCTTTTATCGAATCCAGAGTTGTTTGCTTTTATCTCATTGAGATAGTATTCAAAATCTGGTTCTTCAAACATTTTCATCAGGTCAATGAGTTTTGAAATGGAGTTTCCTTCGTCATTACTTTTTGGATCGTTGTTTCCTAAAAATTGTTCGGCATCTTTTAGATACAACAAGATATCTTTTCTCATTTGCTCTGGAAATTCAGAATTTTCTCTATACTTTTTGGATCTTGATATAGATGGAAAAGATCTTACAGAACTTTGGGTATTTGTAAATACAAGATCCACAAATACATTTGAAGTCTCATTGGGATTTATAACCTCCACACCCTTTGGGATTTCTAGATTTTTACTGACAAAAGAAATAGTTTGATTGATTTTTGTTGCAAAAATTAGTCCATTCTCTTGAAAAGGGTGTAACAAAATTGTTTGGATAGATTCAATTTTCTTGATGTGGATTTCGTTAGGAAGAGTCTTAAATTCATAGGTTCTTCGATTATCCAATTGAATGATGGAATCTCTCTCCTTGTCCCAGCATTCTTCATTCGTCAATTCAATTGTTGAATATAGATTTGATTTGAATTCACTGCACTTTTCTGGATTGAATGAATTTTCCATGGAAAATGAATCGTGTGTGAGAGGTTTAATTTGGTAGTTAATGCTGCAATTTCCATAGATTGTATTCTCCGATCCGATTTTAAAATCCGTGGTTTGGGGCTGTTTCGAAGGAACAACATTTTGATTCAATTGAAAGAGAGATGCGATAGATGTCAGGAAGTTAGCCGGGTAAGAGGTTTCCTTAGCGATCTTGATCCCATTCACTTGCATTTCTTCAGAGTATACGATCAGGAAGTGAGTGTCTTTGATTTGGATTGGATCAGAAGAAGTTGGGTTTCTTTCCACCTTATTATGGCGCACTGAAGTTGCGTTTTTTATTATAACTCCTATGTGATGAATATCATCTAAAAATAAAATATAATTCATGAGAATTAAAGAAATTTGAATGGAAAATTAACTTAATTATATCAATTTTTTTAAAACAGTATATGGAATTAAAACAGCCCTAACTTTTCCGAGAATATCATTATTAAAGAACAATACAATTATTTTTGTATTTAAGTGTGTAATTAAATGTTATTTGAATAAAATATTATTTATAGTATTTTGAAATTTAATAATGTTGAGAATTTGGTAAAGAAAACTCACTATCTAAATGATAATTACCTATTTGTATTGTTTGTTTAAAATGCAAATTAATCAGAAAATTAGCGTTTGTTTAAACAAAAAAATAAACAAATTTTGATTTGTATTACTTACGATAACCCTAACTGTTTTGATAGCCTAAAATTAGAATATACTGATTTGAGAGTGTTTCTTCTTTTCAACAAAATACTCGAAAAATAACATATTTGGTACAAAAACATCATTCCTCTTTTATAAAATATGGCTTACATTTCCACAAAAAGATTTTGGCATTCATTTCCGTATATGAGCCATATTTGGAATCTGCTGGTCCAGTAAAAGTCTCACTGCTATAATCAAACTCCAAAGAAATCCCGTCGGGTATATCCAAATATAGATTTGAAGCACTTTGGGATTTTATGAAAATAAGCACAAACACAATCACTTTTAGCACTCTGGACATTTTGCAGACTGAACTCGAAAAGATGCAGAGAAACACTGATTATTTTGTCTAATCCAGCTACTTTTATACTGGCTTATCTCTTTTTTAGCTTTAATGACAGGTCAAAAAATTATATTGTCTGCTCTTCTTCAGATAGGGTGTATTTGCAATAATAAATGGAACGGTATGTAAATAAGTGGGACATCGGAATAGTATACTTTATTTTACTGGTACTCTTCCTATTTTTCCTCTTCGCATTTTTCATATCTCTCCGGACTCTAAATATCCATGATTTTTTTATCACTTGTGGGGGACGTGTCCAAATACTAGATTCAGCTTCGTTTGGCGCTAGATTGATTTATAACCTCTTAACATCAATCCAGTAATTTATCTAGACCCGTGTTTACTATATGCATTACCAACTATCATAAAGGATTTATAAATAAAATTATAAACTCACGCCAAATCATGAAAATGTAATAAAAATGAATTAATTAATGAACGGAGACGCCTAGTGTCGATAACGAAGATTCATTATTCAACCAAAATTGGAGACTTGCTTAGCTAGAAGATCTTACTAAATGTATGTGATCAGGATACCACTAACTTAATTTTATCAACACTGGATATTGATATTGAAAGGTAGCTCTTTTCGTTTTTTATTATTATTTTATAACAAATCATCTAAACCCGACGATTTCGTAACATATCATATCCAAGGTCGGTCTGAAAATCCAGCTTCATTTTCAAAAAGAAAATAATATGTTTATTCAAGGAAAACATTTTTTATTGTCATATATGAAAATACTTCCCAGCCCACAATTCGAGCAAAGTTTGCTGTGTACGGAGTCACGGCATTGAAGTCTTTGCGGTTTGAATTGTGTTTCCAGCGTAAGCGCAACTATAATTAGAATGAATGCGACCACCGACTTGAGAGGAGTGAGATACTAGAATTGCCAATTTGGGTCATTTTAAATTCCTATATTTGTAATCAACGCATTCAATATATTTTTATTTTAAATAGGGTAAACTTGGGTGAGATGCCATACTTTTTGCAAGAAGGACTGTAAATAGTAAAATGAAATGTGTGATCCTAATTCATATAACTTATTACCATATCAATAAATTTTAGCTGGGGCTGAAATTAAAGAAAATATCTAATAAAAACTGACAGTTGGAAATTTGACAACTTTTCCAACATGATTGGGAGAGATGGCCTTAGAGACATATTACGTGAATTATAATTTCTTTTAGTTTATTTTGGAACGAAATTCCTTTTTATGACTATCGCATCTCTCCCAAATTGATGGGATGATAACTCATTATACCAAAAATTACTATAATTTATATTATAGGCGAAACCTTATAAGCAGAAATTTTTTCTGTATAAATTCAGCATAAATATATTAATTTTTTAATATCACTTTAAAATTTTAATTCAGTCAAACAAGTACTAATAAAGCGTTGAGCCCCCTTTAAGAAAACAATTACATCTATCTATTACCCACCCTAAATTAAATGGACTATGGTGTCTCTCCCAAGTTTAATAATATAAGGATGGAAAGTGAAAAATGGTATCTGCACTGCGACCTATCAGATCTATTGTGCATTTGTCCATGTGTTAGTTTTAGGTCAGGAGAAGTGTAACTTTCCTAATGAAATTCACAATCTTCTGGACCGGAATATTTCTAATCTCACTTGATTCTAGCACCTCACGAGAAAGAACCTCCCTTCTAAGTTCGACCAAAGCCCCACATTCACATAGAATGTGCTCTGTAGACTCATCCTCTTCCAGACATAACCTGCAGACGGTCTCACCCGAAAGGGCCATTTTATTCAGATGATATCTAACGGGATAGTGTCCTGTTAAGAAGCCAACTAGTCCTCTGAGATCTTCCCTGTTAAGCTTGCAGGTGTTTCCCAGGTGATAGGGATTTATGAGGTTTTTGGATTGTCGGAAGCCCACATGCTTGTCCCAGTTTTGTTTTCGTAGTACAATAATCCAAGAACTGATTTCACTTTTTACTGTGGACCAGCTGATTCCACAGAAAGGTTTACTTTGAATAAGCGGAGTAAGTCAGGCTAATATAACATATCTTATAACAATTTGTACTCTTAAAATTTGAGCACGTTATCTAACTAAAATACTGTTATAATATTAAATAAAAAGCATTTTTTTAACAAAATAAATACTGTTTTAAAGCCATTTAAATAAAAAAGAATAGAATATCAATAGTTTCTATTACTTAAAACCCGAAAAAAGCAACAGTAACCCACCAAAAACTGGAGTGTATTCAACTTTCTGCAACGTTTTTTCAGGGCCCCAAATGGATATGAACCAAATTCGAATTTCTGTTCATACTTATACTCTCATTGAAACCCTTAACCCTATTGCCAAAGGAATTTTTTAAATTATAGAAAATACCAGAGATATTGATGGTTAAATTCAATAAAATGACTGTATTCAACTTTTTGCAACGGAGTGTATCAAAGTAATAGGGCTTGAAATCTGAAACATTAAAGTAAATAATTGGTAGCGAAAATTGCAATTCAATATGGCGTTCTGTCATAAATACAGTCTTCTAGATATATACAGAAGCATTCACAGTTTACTTTAGCATTTTTATTTTTATTTGAAAAATTCTGAAATACACCTGTAGTATTTTTGATTGATTTTTGACTTAAAAAAATACCGTCCCACAGGCATATGTATACCACATTTAAACTTGAGTTTGGGGTAATATTTTTAAATATTGTTAAAGCAGAAAACCGAAGGAATGATTTTGGATCGCAGAACAAAAATTCAATCCCATAAAAAAAATATAACCGGTGGGCCTCTCAGGCTCATCTCCAGTTGATTACGGTTAAAAAATTATCTCTATTTATTATTTTACTTTTGTCATTTCTAGATAGTCCTATATTCTAAGATCAAAGTTCACAAATCCCATAATCACTTACATTAATGAAGAGTAGCTCTTAATTTCAATTCTATAATTGATAACGGTTTGTTTATTTTCATAAAGAAACTGACCCTGTCAATATTCTACAACAACCACCACCATCATATTTCTGAGATAAGGGAATCGCACATGGTTCGGTTATCACTGCGTAACCTGTGCATTGATAACTCTGTTTACTCAACCTGTATAAAATTGTGACTTGTGAAATTCCCACAAACACTAATGACTTTATCTAATCATTATCAGCTTAGGTGATAACACATTCCAGTGACAGAAACAATTGCTTGGAAATGTACTAGTGAGTAATGAGAATTCCAATTGTGCGAAAGTGAAACCATGAATTGAAGTTTAAAATGAAGTTAAAATTAATCCTAATTGCAGTTTTGCAAATTGGTAAACTTTAAATATCACAACTGAATCAAAATTCTAATTAACTTTTATCAGTCACAGGAAGTTACGCCCAAAACATTCCCCAATACCTACTGCCATGTTACAGAGGGAACAACACCCAGCCATTCGCTGGAAGTACAAAACAAATGCTGGTAACACTCATCAGAAAAGTAGAGGATTCAAACCCTAACCTAATGGACATTCGAACGATGAGTTCCAATTTACTGCATAGAATGAAATTGGATGGAATTCAAAAGGCTCCCGGAGTGTCAGAAACACAATTTGTCACCCCTTATCGCGCCAATGGAATAATGACGCCCAAATTTAATCTTCTTAGGCGACTGATTCCAGAAACTCCTGGAATTATACCCTTTGAAAGTAGTCTAACAGAGTTTGAATTGTGTCTTTTGCATCGATTAATTAGTTACAGTGTTGAGCCCTATGAACGAGGCGATGAAACCAGGACATGCCCTTTGAATCAAATGCCCGCAGTTGAAGCTCCATGGATTACTGGAGGGATTTCTTTAAGGAATGAAACCTTTTTTAACGGTGGAACCACGAAAATTATTCGTAAATTCGGAAGAGGTGTTTCAAAATGTCCTCATGAAATAGGAGTAATAAGAACCCATAACTATGGTAGTATTGTCCCTGGAACTTTCATTACATCAATAGCAGCTGGTCTTCAGCCACAAACTGTTCAAATTAGTGAGTTTGTTGGGTCTTACACGGAAGACAAATACGCCAAATTAGAGACTATGGATATTCCAACTCCAAGGGCTGCGATTCAAAGACTTCTTCGGAATTTAAACACCATAGATAATAAATATGCTGCAGGACTAAGTGGAGACTTAGCTGAAGTCTGTGTCTACCAAACACCCTATGTTGGAACTAATTTCACCATAGGAATCACTGGAAATTGGAACGACACCCATTTTCCAAGAGTAAGATTTTTAGAAGAAAATCATCATGCTCGATGGGAATTCACAGAGCCGGAGATTTTATCAGGTCTTGACAGTCTTTTCATCTCCCATCAGATAGCCAATTGGATTTCAAGAGCCCGCAGAATCCGACTATCCCAAATAGTGGACATGTACTATAGTCCTAGAGGCATTCCAGGAAGGGCAATCGAAACATCGAATCACATTTCGAAAACTTGGAGGGGAGGTTCTGTTGACCAGCCCAGTTTAGGACTCTATTCAGAAGGCC
Source organism: Clogmia albipunctata (assembly GCA_001014945.1). Classification (NCBI taxonomy): domain Eukaryota; kingdom Metazoa; phylum Arthropoda; class Insecta; order Diptera; family Psychodidae; genus Clogmia; species Clogmia albipunctata. The sequence continues at coordinate 47,629 of JXOV01007200.1, read as the reverse complement.
CAAATGAAAGATTTTCTGTTCAAGACGAAATATCAAATGCTTGTCAGAGATCTAAAATCATTGACTCCATCGATGTTAATCAACTTAAAGAGGAAACCTATAATTTTGCACAAGTCCTTCAGTTCAGTACAGCTACGTTTTACATGAGCGATGAGGTTTTAAGAACCAGCTGTAACAGAGCTGTGGATATGTTTATAGACAAAGCGAAAATCTTACTGCAAAGAAATCCTGTGTGTAACCAGATTTCGAATCCTTCCAGGGAGCCAGAAGTCGATATCAATTTAGTGGTTGATGGAAGTCGAACCGATTATGAAAACTTACAGTTAATTAACCACATTTCAGAGATTTCTGAAGTGTCTCGCTTTGGATCTTTGTTACAGGTCATCCATGGAACTACTGGACAAGTTATGGCAAACAGGACCAATTCTTCAGCATTCTTATTTCAACAACTTCAGAACTTCACAGATAGAGGTAATATTTAAATTTAAAATTAGCAAATATAAATGTTATATAAATTATTGTAATAGCATAATATTCACTATATGATAATAAGTCAATTCGGCAATTTGAATTTATAATCTTTTCACGTAATTCTAATAGTCTTTCTGCTGTTTTAGTTACGATTTCCTGTGTCATTTAGTAGGAATTACAAGTTTTGTAGACTTTATATACATAGCGTTTCTCCTTTTACGAATTTTTTTTTTATTTTAGCTAATCTCGGATTGTATCAGATCAGAAAATATTACTCGTAACTGTGACTTTAATAGGAGTCCTATTGTACCTATATTATCATCCACAATGCATAGTGAGCTCAGTTTTCGATAGCCATCATTACTTAATTTGAACTGAAAAATTTTTTATACTATTTTGTCATAATTCGAAATATAGGTTTTTAGACTTCCAACGATAGTTACTGGCTGCCTACTATGACATAGCGAACCAATTTTTCGAGCTATAATAAGATACCGGTCGTAAAAGGATGAAACAATATTTTTGTACGGGAAAAATCCGCAAGCCTTATTTATTATTTGCAACAAACCTAGACTTTTGTTTTAGAGTCCAGACGATGGCCTATGATAAGATCATTCTTCGTGCCAAAAAAAATTAAATCAGATTGATACAATCCGAGGTAGGATGAAACGGAGTGTATAATGAGCGCGTGATATATTCTATTTGTTGCCAATATTTATCATTCTATTTCGACCTCCTTGCCTCTCTAGAAATTAACGTTATTGTGGTATGGTAGTAGGAAGTTAGGCGCAGAACTCATTAGAGGATTATAGCCCTTAATCAAATATAAATATATGAATAAGTCCATTGAAACGATGTACGATAAAGTATCACCGTATGATCTCCTCGATATCACCCTAGCTCTCTCTTTCTATCACAATTACTAGTCCTAACTAATTTATTGCTAACGATACATCATTTCCCAATAATTTGATATTAATTAATTAATTTTCTTTATTTTTAGACACCGGCCGTCAGGCCATATGTGTCTCTTCAAAAATTATTTTACAATTATTTACAAGTTATAATACTTAAAATTATTATATTTACAATTATATTCTTTACATGTTCTATTATATAATTATATAACAATCTTATTGTCTTTTATGAAATTCAGGAAATCTTTATATACATTAATATTCCAATTCACTTCAATTATACTACTTTGTAAAAACTTATTTCTTAGTGTTGAATTATTGAACTGATTGCAATAAAATAAATAAAGTCATTTTTTATGTTGCAAAACTGACTTGTTCCATTTTGATGCAGTATCCTGCTCGTACTCTGTTTACAATTTTCGCTTCGTAATTCTTAAATCTTTTAAGCTAATTTCCAATTTGTCTTTCTTGTCTTTTTGTAATAAAATTTTGCCTTTTTTCTGTCCTTGTTTTACAAATTCATTCTTCCCAAATAATTTCTTTTTTAAAATAATCTTGATGAACTATAAGATAGAAAAAAGATTTTATTAGACCCTCCATTCAGCACTGCTCATTAGGGCAGTATAGGTCTATCCACTTTGAGAGAAAGGTTTAATGTAAGTAGCGTGTTCAGTTATTGTTAATTTGCCAGGTATTCTCTGACATCATAAAGGAGGGATCGTTAATACTTTCAATTTAATTTTTTACATTATTTTTATTTAAAATAAATTAATAGTATTTACATGTTCAAATATAACTGCAGTTCTAGTAATTTCACGTATTTTTGACCGATTTTCTCTGGCTAAAGATAATTTAACAAAAATGTATAAATTTTTCAAATGTTAAAAATTTAATATTTAAATTTTCAGATTTAAAATATCTCAGTTATAGTTTAAAATATTATTATAATTATATTTATAATAATTATGGTATATCATAGATATCTTAAATTTTGAAGATTTTGTTCAGTAATAATAAAATGCATCCTTTATTTCAGGTCCCACAACAATTTCCTTATCTAATGCCCTACAGACCATATTCCACAACCTGACCAATAGAACAGCTCGAGAACAGGAGATTAGGAAGATAGTAGCTCCGTCCCATGTGATTTTGATATTCTGTCAAGGAGATCGAGTGACAAGCAACGACTTTCTGAGTGCTCAGAGAATGATCAATGGAACTTTTCAGCGTTTCCCAGATTTGTATTTCATTTTTGTGACTAATGATAGAAACACTTTTATGGATTTAACCAAAGGAATCACTCCTCCTAGTCATTGGATTGGCGACACGGAGAAGTTTAACAATTTAATTTTTCCCGAGCATTTCACAATAATACAGTCAAGCTCGAAAGATCCAGACGACTTTACCGAAAAACTGGAAAAAGAGCTGAGAAGGATTCCAAAACGAATTGTCGTCCCTTACTGCATGGATGAGGAGCAGAGGGAGGCGAAAAGGCGTCAGAATATTTTGGTTTTCGCCGATTCTGCAGAGGAATACATTTCCCCAAACCAGGAAATTGTCTACAGGATTAGTCCTTATTATTTCCGATATTCAAAACTTGTTGTTATGGAGTTTAATGGTGTTGGATACGGGGATTTAACTGTTTGTAAATCAAGAGTCCTTATGCAGGCACCAGATGAGTGCAAAAGTCTAAAAGGAGCAGATTCCGTTTTCTTCAATATAACACAACCTTGTGTGAACGTATTCAACTGTCCCTCACTGTACTTCTCCGTCGCAGTAGACGTTTCACTCCTCCGATGCACAGGTAACTTGATTTGAATTAGTTTGTTACATGGGAGGGAAATTTCATAAGGGTAATTTACTTTGCAGAAAATGATTGCCGTTATCCTGACCAAGTTCGATATAATATCCGACATCAAGGACTGAACTGTGAAGATGATCCAGGAGCTTCATCAGTTATTCGATCCAATTTCATACTTTTACTTTTTACTGCATTTATTTATTTCTGTTTTAACGATTTATATTAGGTTTATGGAGGAAAATATAGTGACAATAAATATAAGAACAGATTTTCTTTCGTTTTTAAATAAAATGCAAATCGGGATTTTTAATAGAATACGAGTTTTATACTTATATTAAAAATATACCTAATAGTTACTCGGCTTTCAAATGGAATCCAAAAAGTGGTTTTTGTACCCATTTAATTGAATAACCCATGTGGCTCATTCTCATAGCTCTGATTTATTATAAATTTTGAGATAATGCTATTATAATAACTCATCGATCAATTCTCAATAAAAATAGAATAATGAATTTTGCCATAACATCTCCATTGTATGTTTTATTAGTGTTTGTATGATTCTCCGATTATCCAAAAATCACTTTCAGCAAGTGAAATTGTTTGATTGTAATGCCCAACTTTACTGTTGATTTTAGCGAATTTCTAAAATACCTATTCCCAAACAAAGCATATAAATCCAATTTTTTATATACACGGGTATAAAAGCTTTTAAAGATACGGGGCCGCTGATGAACTTTAGGTATGAATATTACGAGTAGTAAATTATATCCATTTTGTACGGGAAATATGTACAAAATGGCATAGGGGGTGTTACTGGATTTTGGATGTTTCTAGCTCGCATCTGACTGGGCTTTCATGTAACCCAAATGTCCTTCGTTAACCTGCCAAAATTACACTTTGTTTAATTGAACATACTGGAAGAGTTTCGTTAATTTACATATTAAACTCGTGCTTATTTTATTCCTTAAGGATTCATCTTTATCTTAAAATAAGATTTTCTAGAAATAGAATCCTATTTATATTTTTTTAATTTTTTTTTTCTTTCAAAATCACATATGNAAATGGCATACCTCTCGTTTTGTCAATTAGTGGTATTTATCTAATTAAACCGGACATATTTTGTACATAGATAGCAAAAATATCCAGAAATTATAATAACTCAACTCATCGTCAGT
>JXOV01007200.1:6176-42993 GCA_001014945.1 Clogmia albipunctata | reverse complement strand
CTTTTTTCGAGATCTAGACCTGGAAGAGGATGGTAAATTGTTTGCATTGGGTTTACAGTTCTCTAACATACGGTCCTAGACGAAAACAGGGGGTTTTTAAAAACCAGTTTTCGCCGACTTGTGTTGAAAGCTGTTTAATTTTGTTTCTGCTCATTTTTTGCAATAATTGGATATTAATTTTAATAAATAGATAACCAAACATGATTACTGTATAATATGGCGTTGTTGTGTGCTACCCATAAAGAATTATGATCCAAAAACAAAACACCATGCCATTTTGTACATACTTCCCCTATATAAACATTTTCATGTGAATTTATATAAAATTATCTGACCCATTCAATAAATATTGTAAAACTANAGCCGATATGTGGCAAATTATTATGTTTATACAATTCTGTTGAAAAATGTTTACATTTTAGTAGCCAATGCTTCCTCTAGAAATTGTTTTATAGTATTACAGTGTTGCATAAAGTATAATTTAATACCCATAGACAATTACAAATCGTGTAAATACACAAGATTAGTACTTTGTACTAAAATTCAACTACTAAAAATTATTATTTTTAATCTTAGTAGCTTAGAATGAAAATATATTTTGACATTTGTCATGCTTCTACAATAAATCAATTAATCAATTTAATTTTTGTCAAAATAAATGACAATAAGAAAAATTTGTCTTAAATGTTGGTTTAGGCTTTTAAATGTGGTTTAAATGATGAGTGCTATGACAAGTATATCAGCGATACAGTGTAGAGTGCAAGGTTGTCGTGATATTTTGAAAAATTGAGACCAAAAGTTCTATTCCCTTAATTGTATGTGTTTGAACCTTAATTTAGCAATCGGTTGTCTTCTTATTCTTTACTTCATATTTCGCTAAAAAATAGCTAATAAATATGCGAATTGTATAAAATCTAAAAACTAGTTGGAAATAATATAATAATTAATAATATAATAATTAAACGCTCGTATCTTTTAGAACGCTACTCGAGTTTAAGTATCGTTCATTTTTCCCACGTGTTGTTTAAATAACTATTATAAGTATATTATTTTCAAAGAAAACATTTTACATGGAATCAAATACAAATAGTTTAGAGTAATTTTCCCATCGATTTTTGTCGTGGAGGCGTCTGGTATGTAAAATATTAAATTCTAATTTCGGCTCGGCACACAAGTACAAGAAACTTTGAAATTTTGTTAATTAAAACATTACACCATATACAATCTCTCTGTAACTTGGAATTCGAGTGTCGAGTGTTGGACGCATGAGTTTGGATTACCGCGAGTTTTAAACTATGGTGTTTTCTTTCAAACTCGTGAAAACTTTGAATTATAGAGATGTTCGAATTATCGAGAGTCAGCTGTATATTGAAGAGCATGTCAAATATTAAGATAACTCAATTGAATATGATCAATAGATATAGGCAGGGAATTAAAGTGTTAAGCTCCACCAATAAATTGAGTCATACACTTTAATAACAAATAATTTTGATAATTGCACTTTAATAAGATTTCAATAGTACCCACTTGATAAATACTAAGCTCAATGTTGAAATAAACAATGATATTTAAATATGTATTTCAAATAAACGATGTTTTAAATGCAAATTTTACTTGTTTTCTATGAAAGCAAAGCTCACAATCTCGAAATTTATTGTGGATGCTGGTTATTTATAGATTTAGGGGAGAAGAATTGATTTAAGATATGCAAAATATTTTCTTTATTTCCTTGTATTCATGGGTTACAGCCAATATTATTTTTCCTCCATAAAATACCAATAAGTGGGATGATAAGTCTTTAAAATGTTGGGGTAGATTTACGTTCTATTGTACAATATTTATAATAGCATTTGTACTGAAAATTTGTAAAAAATTAGGTACTTGATTTTTATAAATCGACTTACATTTAAAGGTATGTATTTTTATAGAGATTTTTAAGGGTGTGTAAATACATTATCTAAAACAAATTATAATAAAACTTATTGTAATTTTATAAAAAGTTTTAAATTAAATTTGTATTTATACTCTTATACCGAAAAGTATGATTTCATTTAATACCAGGGTCCTGCTGGGCTTTAATAATTGAATTAAAAATTCTTGTCGATTGTATTTTATAGATGATTAAGAATTTTTAAATAAATTAACATAAAATCTGAAAATAATGTAATATTTATTTTAAAAAATTAATGATTTGAATTAATGGTTATTAATCAACTGAATATATCATGATTCCTTTACAATACAAGTCAATAATTGAATTGACTTTAAAAGTATATCATATTAAACTTCTTTCATTATCATTTTTTTAACAGATTGATAGATAGATAGATAATCTTTTTATTAGTCATGATTTATACAATATTTACAATTTATTCAATTTTATAAATTCGGCTATTCCCTATTATATTAAGTAGATTGAATTTAATCATATCCACTTAATAGCTTTAATAGTAGTTTACGCAACTGTAGGTAATAAGGGACTTTTCCGTCGAGGTCCAAAGTTGATAATGGAACGAGACTTAATTTTTTTGTTATAACTGTCATGAGGCTGTAATAAGTTGTTATAAAAAATCAGAAATCAATCTAGGGAGACCAAATATTTTTTTGTTATTTAGTCAAGTGTCAAGCATAAATTTCAACAAAATGTGTTTGAAAGAATTTTTCCTTAAATTAATTTTAATTAATAACTTAGAAGACTTTTCACAAACGGAATAATTGGAAAAAATTTTGCATTTACAAGGTTTGCTAAATGAATATTACTGGAATTATCGTTTTAGCTCATAATTTTTTATCGTTATTTCGGTTTTATTTGGAATTCTTCGGCTGTCATCAGGGCCCGGATTGACTTGTATGGGAATCTAGGCTTAGTTTATGACACTGTTATAACTTTTGACAGACTTTACCGCACTAGGGCGGTAAAATACCACTGTGCCGCACGCAAATCGAGCATTTTACCTAACTGAATTGCACAAAATTCTTTATCTCTATTGGCAATTGAATTAAATGCACAAATTTCTTTCCGAACTACCACTGATCCGATTGTTTTATTATTATATTTAACTATTAATATTAATTAGATCAATGAATTAAAACAACTATAAATACTTGATATTATAAATATCTTCACATTTTATACATCAAAGTTAAATCATTATTTCTAAGGTCAAAAGCGAATTATTCTATGGTTCAAAATTTAGAATGTATAAGAGACACGTGGTTTCCGGCTTCTAAAAATAATTCAGCAAATCATATCCATATGAGATGAGATTTGTCAGCTGAGTAGATTAATTATTCATGTTAAGACTCATTATATTTAAGACAAAAAAATCAGGATATTCTTTCCACGAACTGAAAATGTCAAACGATTTTATTCTAATTAATTTCGGATGTACAGTAAAAACTAGATTTAAAATAATTTATAAAAAACCCTATTTCATTGTTTTAAAAACAAAAATATAAATTCGCAGAACTAAATTGATTAAATAATTTACTCAAGCTTTCACAATCAATTCTTTCTATAACATAATTCCCAATTTTAATTATTTTAATTTCTAAATATGCATTTAAACATATTTAAATTTAAATTAGTACAAATTAGTAATAAATCAACTGTTTACGGTCCTTTTAAATTTAAAACAATCCATTAACGGATAATATTTCCTATGTGAAAGAAAGAGAAGCAAGATATTGCTTTCTACATTTTCTCTTAAAATTAGGAAAGGAAATGAAAACAATATGAGCGAGACAAAAAATTTAAATTTAATTTTTAGGACAACAAATGTTTTTTTTTTAATTTTTGTGTTAATTTATTTAAATATGCATAAAATTTTTGTATAAAACCCGGTCGATAAGCATTATTAAACACAAGGGCTGGTTTAATCCACGAGCGTAGCGAGTGCCTTAAAGAAAACCTTTGTGTTTAATAATGCCCTATCTTATCGACCTTGTTGAGTAAATAACTATTAAAATACCACTTGCTCAACGTTAAAACCGCACTGCATTTTTCTTGATATATCCAAATACTTGGATCAGTTTTTTAATTGCTAAAACCAATAGGTTGTATAAGTTAAAGTTCAAGCCGCTTTCTATCTATTTCCACCCAAAAATATTTCTACAATACAAACTATTAAAGGTTAAAAGAAACTTGCTAATTTCAATATAAAACTTTAAAAATATTGAATTCTAAAAATGAGAAAATAGCCAAAACAATTTTTTTAACTCAGATGATCGGAATGATAACTTTCATAAGCTAGTCTCTTTCAGCATGTTGGTATTATTTAATGGCTTTTAGAATCACATAGTCTGATTAATTTTTTTTAACATGATGTGATTTATATTAAGACACAATGCATCTGAAAACCATACAACAAATATAGAATTAAAAACTTACTATTTTAAATATTAGTCAATAACAAAGCGTCAAATGCTAAGAGCTATTCTATATATAAGTTTAAAGATCCTGAGACTCCCAGTACAAGAAGTATCAATTATAAGAGTGTGCGGTTATTACACTGAATAAGGTCGTAATTTTTTTCGTATAGAAGTAATTCAATTATTGAAAATTTGTTATTGAATTTCATTATAATTTAAAGGAAATTATTTAATTCTTAAGGTAAATATTATTATTTCGTCTTTAGTATGTAATTTAAACATTTCACAAATTTGTATATAAATTTATTTAGAAAACTCCCTTGATTGGCCATTATTGTTATGAAAAAGACAGCATTTATACAATTACCATTAATTAATCAGGTGAATCCTGTTTCTGAAACAATTAGCATTTGAAAAGCTTTGACAAATAAACCGAATAATGGAAACTGGTATGTGATGAGATGATGTGGAGGCGCCTGTCGGTAATCCGTAAATTTTAATAATTCATCTTATTGAACAACTATTGATATTTCACTTTATTTCCCGTCATACATGCTCCATAATTCAAGCATAATACATAATATTTTAAGCTGATTTTATAAAGAATCACTAGTAAGCTGCATCCAACAACGGTGGAGAAATTGGAAAAATCAGCAAGTAATTGAATTTTGTATGTTTAGGGTGGATGATATGTATATAAAATTTATTCGCTCAGCCATCAGAGATAGGGGTGTGTGCTGATACATAATAAAGCATCGTGTAGTGTACTATATCTCGGGCCAGATGAACCCAACCTGGCTCTCGGTTTGGTTAGTTGTGGTCGGGAGAAAGCGACGATAGAATTAGCTTGCCTGTGAATAATTTCCAATTGAATGGATCACTGCCATTTATCCCCTAATTGGAGGGTTCATCTATTTAAAACAATTAATTACCTGAATACTGTGGCAAATCAATATAATATTTTTAGATAATTGGCGAATAATGGCAATCTCGGGACGGGCTTCAGTAGTCGTTTGCAGTTCGAGGCGCGCGGACAAATCCTTCTCTCCTTTTCTCCGGTAAAAAGGATTAAATTGTGATTTTTCTTCTTGTGCTGTGGACCAAAGACAGCATAAAACCAGACTGTAGATAAGTTGTTGTGATTGCCTTTGGCTAGGAAGCCATGGCTGAGGCCAATAACACAGTGATTTCAGTGATTGTCCAGAATTTATTAAAGAATTACTTGAATTTGTTCAACAATAAATTCATCAACAATTTCAACATAAATCAAAACAATCTCCTGTTGTTGAACGAGAATATTCCTCCAGAACCGACATTTAAGGGGAACAGAAATGCCACCTCAGAGATGATCCAAAGACTGTTCAGGACTCATCGCCTTGCGGCAGTGAAAAGTGAAAATTTGACCCAAATTGGAAACAATTCCCAATTCTTGAAAATGGTCCGGGATAGTGTTAATTTCACGACAATGCCTCCAGTCCTGGACAATGTGACCAGTTCCAACTATACTGTGGATAGTGAATTAGAAAAAATGTCAACCTTTGAAGTGATTTTCTATTTTCTTACCAAAGAAACGTCGCATGAGGAATACTTTTTATTTTTAATGTTAATCCTTTTCGCCATTTTGACCATTTTCGGGAATCTGCTGGTCATTGTCTCCATTAATGTGTACAAGAAGCTGCACACTCCCACCAATTACCTCATCAAAAACTTGGCCTTTACTGATCTTCTGGTCGGAATCTCGATAATGCCTGTCGCCGCAATGTATGAAATAGTTTTGGACCGGAATTGGCCCTTTGGAGTCAACGCGTGTGATTTGTGGAGGAGCATGGACGTCCTGCTCAGCACCACCAGCATTCTAAATCTCTGCTTCATTAGCTATGACCGATACTATGCCCTCCAGTCGCCTTTTTTGTACAAAAAGTTCTTCACAAAAAACCTGATAAAATGTTTCTGTGCCCTGTCCTGGATTCTGGGCATTTTGATCAGCTTTCCAGCTATTTTGTGGTGGCGCTATGACCGGAACTACTTTATGCCAAACCTGAGATGCCTTTTCACCAGCAACCAAGTCTATTTAATCCTCAGTTCAACAGTCAGCTTCTACATTCCATTAACAATTATGATTGTCTTCTATTGGAAAATCTACCGACTGGCGATGGAGCAAAACCTCAGCTTAAGGATGGGAAACAAGAAGATTTTAATTCTGAAAAAGAAGAAGAACAAGAGGAAAAAGTTGAAGAGGAAAGAGACTACATTTTTAAGGAACTCTACTTCAGCTCTACCATTTTCGTTTGGCCATTTTAGTCCGACGAGAGCGACTGCAGATTCAAACGACGATGGGGACGAGGGCGAGGATACTGATGACGAGGGAGGGGCTGTGTTTCAGAACTTGAGGGTGCACAGAGGTCGGGGGAATAGTGAATCAACTACGACCACTTGCACAAAAGTTAAGGCCAGCAAACCAAGAAATTACAGTGCTGGAAGTGTGCAAATTTTGAATGAGAAATCCCCGCCCTCTCAACGTCCCGATCATCCTCCAGTGATGGAGGATTTGACCTCGATGTCAATTCCAAATAACCTTAACCTCGTTCTGAACACAAAACCCAAATACCCTGCCCACGTGGAGGTCCAACAGAACCGAAGAACTGGAAGTGAACCTGAAGTTCAGAGATTATCCGTTAAATCGCCAACCAGTCCTCATTATCGGTCCAGTGCTGATGCAGCGGACTTTAAGAAGGTCCAAGGGCGGTCAGGCAGCATGGGAGACGATGCCAATAACACCAACAATGGCTGGGTCAACAATCCCTTGGCCATTTTGTTGAAGTTCAATCAGAATTTGCAAAAGAGAAAGCGCTTTTACTTTCTCTCTTTGAAACTCTCCCGCGAGAAAAAAGCGGCCAAAACTTTGGGAATCGTCATGGGAGTGTTTCTACTATGCTGGTGCCCGTTCTTCGTCTGCAACCTGTTCACCAGCTTCGTAGCAGAGGACGTCCTCGTAAATGTCGTGTTCGGCGGCGATCAGATGGCTTTCAATCGGCTGATGAACATCGTCACCTGGTTTGGATGGCTAAACTCGCTCCTTAATCCAATCATTTACGCCTCCTGGAGCACCGAGTTCCGCCGGGCGTTCATCAACGTGATTAAGCGCTATTTTTACGGCTGCTTTTGGATCTGCGGCGGAAAATCGGCCCGCCAAAAAATCACCCGCAACAAGTTCCGCCGAAGAACCAGAAAGTTCAAATTGTAATTCGGGGGACAAGCTGGAGTCTGGCTGGACAAACCTTTGCCAAAGGATTATGTGTTGTGTGATAATAAATTACAGTATTATGGATATATCGTCAAATACGATGTTTTATTTATTGATTATTTAAGAAGAGTTGTGCAGTGTAAGGATTTGATTTCAGGTGGGATACTCGTATGTTCAAAAGGGAACGTGAATAATTTTCAGGTAGGTTTTGGAATTGCAAATTTATTATCTCAAAGTACATTTATTTTAAAGCTTACCAAATTTATTGGTCTTACATATAAACTAGATAACTATATTAAATAGTCAATATTACCCTTACCAGGCAGCTCCACTTCAAAATTTACACTAAAATAAGTCCATGAGTATTTATTTTTTTTGTAGATACAAAAGTATAACATGAACTAGCATTGCTTCTACAAAATAGCCACCACTTCTACTTTTCCAGGACCATATCCTTTTTATAGAATTTACATGTTAACAAACAAGTCCAAAGGTGGCCATTGGATTGCGGTGGCGGGTTGTAATTTGACCTCCTTTATTCAACGCTAATCTAAAGCCATCCTAAAATTTGCATTATTAGTAAATTTTATAATTTTGGAATATTACCATTAAGTGACAATTTGGAATTCTTGCAGAACAAGTCAATTAACGTAAATTCATTGTTTAAATAGGAGCACCGGTACACAGCAAAATCCTATAACTTAAAATTATAATTTTTATTTCTAAATCAAGCCCAAATTTTTAATTTATTTTCTGGAGGTGATTTTACCCGGTACGAATCCGTGGATAACCTAGGAAACTCGAGTGCAAGTTATTCTTCCCCATAGGTGGAGGCAGCTTTACCTTCCACTTGAGTATTTAAGAAAATTCTCTAACAAGAGAGTATCGAGAAAGTTATACAAAACACCTCCTGACATAAATACAAATATTATAGTTATGGAGAAAAAAAAATTTCACACGCGTTATTCATCTATCATCATTTTTTAATTTATAAACATTATCAAAGATATTATTTGAAATCAAAAATTTATCATTTAAATTGCTATTAAGGATCTATGGTCAACAAAATGATTTGTAACTTTGCTTGGATGTCCTTCTCATATAAAGTAAATTAACACCTTTTTCGTATTAGCATTGGCATAGTTATTAAAAATTAATGTTTTTGAAATTTATATTTAATCTTGTACCTGCACTAAAAATAAAAATGTATCTTAATGTTTTTATAATGTATATATAAATATTTTATTTAATTGTAATTAAAAAAGTAGAAGAATTAGTAAAATAAACAAAAAACAATTTTCAATTAATTTCATCAAGACTATTTTATAAAACATTTTTACTTTGATAAATTCATTTTTTAATGTTAAATTTATTTTAGTAAATATTTCACAAAATAGCAAAAACGCAAACATGACAAAAGAAAGTTCATGATTCTGTATTGCCAATTTTTGTCTATATTGTTTTATGGTTTTAAATAGAGATAATTACTAGAAATCATTGATAATGTAATGTTATTCAATTCTTCATTCAACTAAAATATTTGCATATATAGGGTTTCATCCATTTTTTAAAGGTCATCAATCATTAAAAAATATTACATCAAAAGTATTAATTTTAAAGTAAAATATCCAAATTTTGTCTGCAGATAGTAATGCAATGAAATAATTTCTAACTTTAATAAACTTACGAGTACTTCTATTCATAAAATCACAATCTAATTATTCATACATTTCATTTAAAATTATTATATATTAATTTAATTTTTAATTTTTTCTAAATATCACGACAACCTGGAACCGTGTACTGTATCACTGGTATTCTCGAGATGGCATTCATCGTTTAAACCACATTTAAAAACCATAATCAACATTTAAGAATAACTTTTACTTTTTGCCATTTGGTGTCTACAAATTTAAATTGATTAATAAGTCATAGTCCACTTTATTATAGAGACATGAAAAATGTCAAAATATATTTTCATTCTACGCAACTATGATTTGAGATTATAATTTTTAGTAGTTGAATTTTTGTACAAAATTCGTGTATTTACACGATTTGTAATTGTCTGCGGGTATTGAATTATAATTTATTCAATACTGTAGTTTATTAAACACCTTTTTGTAAAAGCATTGGCTATGAATATGTAAACATTTTTCAATAGAATTGTATAAAATAAATTTAGATAAATTAAAAAAAAACATTTTATAATTTTATTAATCTCCCATTTGCCAATTTCTATTCAAAAAGCCATTAAAATACTGAAGTATAAAAATCAACTTCGCCCAGAGAAAAATGAAATGATTGATTAATGAGCACACTAATAACTTGTGGTTCCAAATATTTATTCTAAATAAAGGAACCATTGTATTATCATAATCTAAAGAGACTTATTGCCCATAATTGTCCTAATTTGAAAAAATGGAATTCACTCTCAAAATTAAAATAATTATTATATTGAAATAAATGAAATTGCTTGCCCCTTAATGTCTTAGATATATCAATATTATATGTTAAATAATAAACAACCCAGGCCAAAAAGCTCGGAAAATGTTCTTAAACTATTAAATGGGAAATTATCATGGAAATACATTTTTGTATATAGTAATATAATAAATATTATAATATATAATACAAATAATATTTTCTAATATATTTTTATTAGTTCAAATAAATTCAAAATTAGAATATTTGTCCATTACTCGAAACATCCATATAATCCGAAATTTTAAGAAAAGAAATTTTCAATAATTAATTGATTTTGATTGCTTTTTTTGTGTAAATGTGTCTACATAAAGTAAAAAAAATAGAATTTAATTCAAATTTCCATATTGTTTTAGCTGGTACATAAACCACCAGGCGCCTGCAAAGTCTATTTAGCTTATACACTATTTGTGTTTCTCAAACTTGTTAAAAGTATTTGAAAATAACGGCTTTTTCAAAATTTGATTAAAAAATTCGGCTACAAAATGCTTATGGTTTCCATTTAATTCGAACTAAAGATGAATAATGTAATACAAATAGTTTGAAATTCTGTTGGGGCCCTGTTATTGGCTAGGTTATTTTTTTCCAGCTCAATGTTGTTCATCCGGGATTTTCTTATATCCCTTTTACCTAAACCAACCAGAAAACCGGCGGACAAAGAAGTTTGGCGCGCTATATCAATAACACGGGACATTTTTTGTCTCTCGACTTGGTCCGAACTATAAAAATTGCAAATTTAAATATTGCGCATTTTGTAATTAAATTCCAATAAAGGTAAAGTGGTTTTAAAATTGGACCGCTAGTTCAGATTTCTATAAATCTATTCCAAAATTTAGCAAAATAATCGTTTATATTATTATAAAAAAATCTATAACTGTTTCTGAGTGTCGGATAATGTTTGACAATATTTGTCAAAGTTCGTCAATATTTTACAGTAGAACCTCCAATGTAACTTTATAAATTGATAAGTTTTGTTTACGAAGGCCCCAATTGAATAATAAAAAAGCATTGGTACTATAAAAACATTTTAAACGGAACAAATTTTAGTTCGATTTTATGCAACAAAAATGAATAAATAATATGAATTTAAAGATGGTGAGGATGCAAATCATGAAATAACAATGTTTCATTTGTCATCTAATTTAAAGTTTTATCCAAAATAGTTTGGTTTAAGAACTTGAAAGGTACTAAAGATTAATTTGCTCAATTTTGCCCTATTTTTGTACCATGTACTAATTTTGCTGATTTTTTTTTAATTACCTGCTATGCCAAACCGACCGTACTGCTGCCCTATGCTCCGAAAGGAGCGGCGTTTAGCCAAGGAAGCCTGATGCCAAATTGTTTAAATAATGCACCATAGTGGAGTAAAGGGGTGCGGTTATAACGCTGACCCATTCAGCATTTGCGATTTTTCGTGTGTAAAGCTTCACATGTGACAATCCAATAGTTATAAGAACTCCATTTTTCAAACATAATTCTTGATACAAATTAGATTTTAGTTCAATTTATTCATTTATTTCCCTTTCCGCGCGTAATTCGAGCGCACCACTCTACAGTTAAGCTGTCATTTTTGTTTGTTCTACTCGTATGTTAAGCAATTATAAAATTCTTCTGAAATAATACAGTTTATTAAATCGTCTATCATACATTTATATCAGATAAATATTAAGTGTGTGACAAAGCGTCTGGACTTTCGATAATTTCTGGAGTAACTGTATTTTGTTTAATATTGCGTTAACAAAATTTTTATAATCCCTATAAATCTATAAACTATCAGTTTAATATTTTGAACCCAAAACTACGGTCTAAATTGATGATTAATGACTTTAAAATAATTTTCTCGACATAAAATATTTTTTGGCCAGAGAATTTCCAACCACCCGCATCTAGTGATAAGGACTGAAAGCAGAGCAAAAGTGAAAGCAACATACATTACCTGCTCTACTGCCAAATCTCTGGAGTTTATTTCACAGTTTGAAGCAGAACAATGCAGACCTGTTTAGTGATCCTAATTATTTCTGCTTTTCTGCAGAGTTTTTTGCAAGCAGAAGTGATCAAGATCAACAGTACAAAAGACAAAAAGTCTAGAAAGGGGAGAGTTATTGGACTTTTGAGCTTATTGGCAGGTAAAATCATTTTTAATTTCTAAAATTTAAAGTTTAATCAATGTAATATTTTCAGATATTAGCCAAGGATTATATTTTGATGCAGATTTACTCTCCGAAGAGGACGACAGGGATGTCAGTGTCAAGACAAAAGTGAAAATTCAACCAAATTACTTCAATCCGTATTTAAATTCTCAATTCGGGTTCGTCCCTAATCCATATTTTTATCAACAAGGTGGAAATGGAATATTTTATCCGGACCCTCGATTATTTCCTTGGATTCCTCCATATTACAACTCGGCTATCGGCTTCAATCCTCATTCAACAAAAATAATCAAAAACAAGTACGAGAAAATTCATCAAGAACAGCATTTAATCAGTCCAGGAGGTTCCCAGCAAGAGGTTTCGTCTTCAGCCGATGCGATTGACTTCAAAATAGACCCAAAAGAGGATCAAATGCCCGAAAGATTTACCAGGCAAGCTGTATTAGAACCAATTGAACATGCAACAGGAAGTACTTTGGACTTTAGAGGAGAAGACGAAGGTGAATCTACAATTTTTCCGGAAAAAGAAATAGAAAAGGAATTAGAAAATAAAATCGAAATTGATCATCAAAACGAGAAAGAACCAGAACCAGAAAAGCAAAATGAATCAGGAAAGGAATCTGATAAAGCACCAGAAAAAGATTTGGAAAATGAATTCGAAAAAGAACCCCTCAAAGAACCTCAAAATGAAATTGAAAAAGAAAATTATCAAAATTCAGGATTAACACATTTAGAAGTTGAATTGATCAAGCCATCATCATCAATTAGTACATCTACATCATCCAGCTTTGAAATTGGGCAAGCAGAATTCGTTCCAATCCAGACCACTCCGAAGCCAAGTTCTTATTATCGCCAGAATCCTTGTCAGAAATTTGATCCAGAGAAGATCACCTTCACAACCTGGTATCCGCAATCTGCAACTGAACTACCAGTTAAGGAACATGCAATTTTCAAACCCAGTTACGAATTCGACAACAGCGAATTCAAACCGATTTCGTCACCAGTTTCAACCACTTTAGAACCACTCCTTCCGCCAGTTCTCCCTTATTACCATTAAAATTTGTTTTTAGAAAATTATCAGAATGTATTTTTTATTCAATTAATTAAAGAGAGATTTTTAAAACTATAGTATTAATGAATTTTCTTATTATAATATTAAATTCTATCAATTAAAAATAATTATTACAAAATAAAAGGCGCGAGTGACCAAAGCCAAAATTTAACTGAATGATTCTGATGTTTATTTTATCACAATTTCAGTCTTTTTTCATAATCAATCTTTAATACTTATATACAAACTATATGTTTCTATGTATGGAAAATTTAAAAATAAAATTTAGCTTTATAAAGAAAAAGGGAATTAAAGTAAGAGAAAATTTCTATGCCAAAGCTTGTATTATGGTTTTTATCTCTAATGAGGTGAACCCGCACTTTGACCTTCTATTACCTCGTGTTCAGACTACGCATTGAAAAAATAAACAGACTCATAACTGTTTACTGCTTTAAAACGAAACTTTAAACGGCTAAAAACAATACATCTAACTAGGTTTACAAAGTTTAAAAAATATATACGGTTACAATTTCGTCCAGAGTAATTGATTCCTTTTTAAAGTTCACAATATTGTAATGGTAAAGTTTAACTAAGAAAGAAATCCTAAATTTCCCATGTTTTTGAAGCAGAAAATGGTTTATGAGTTTAAAAAACTAGAATATCTGATAATAAAACTCCTTAAAACCAAAACGTTTCCATGACAACGATCGCTAAAAAATACCTGAAACCGGAGGCTCTTCTCTCATTCGCCATTTTGTTGTTGTGAAATGCCATATCTATTCATTTGCAAATCTTTTATAATTGACAATCATTTCTATAAATCATTATTTGCTATGATGAGATTAGAACCATGAACAGGTGATTCTATATATTGACAGGTTCTTATCACCAAAATAGAACACACATACTACAAGGAAGACCATCCTTTTCATAACTTACATCTGTATCCGTTCATTGAACAGCAGCAGAGTACTTGTATTAGAAAGATCCGGTTTTTATCTCTTCGATTCTGTGTACTCCATCATAGCTTCGAAAACCCGTATAAATTTATTTTATTTTTTAAATTCATTACAAAAAACTTTGTTCTATCTACTTCGGTTCAAATTTATGAATTAAGCAAAAGTTTAGACATCGGATTCTCACTTTGCAATTATAATATTTATAATGGTTTAAAGAATGTTTCAGATTAAAATTAATTGTTTGTACTATATGAAGCTAGCTACGTAAAAACCTTTTTATGGTACTATTTCTTCTGTCAAAGTCGTTTTAATAGCACAAGTGCTTCTAGAATTCTTCAACGCACTATTATTTTTTTCATTATTTTTAAAGTGTGAATTTGATTAAATTCATATTCAAGTAGGTTCCGTACTGAATTGGTTTACTGTACAACATATGGTTTTAATTGGATTGGAACGGGATTCTTCCTTTCAATCAAGTGATTATCCGAATGAAAAATAATCATTTAAACTAAAAAGAAAGATGATATTACCTATGTTACCTACTACATATGAGACAGCAAGATATAATTTTGTTTATCATCCCGTGGAATGAGGGAACGAAACAAGATCACTGAATTTGAAAAAACGTATATTTGTTTTATATTTTTGAGTTAATTTATTTGAAAATAAATACTCTTTTGTATAAAACATGGTCGAAAAGCATTATTACACGAGAAATTTCGCGTAATTATTTAGAATTTTTAAATTATACTTAATAATTTTCACACATTCTAATTTTTTTTGTTCTGACCAACGCTAATTTAATTTAATAGGCTAATAGGATTAAGCGTCTTTGGTTCTTAGAGAATAATTTTATATAACCTAAATAAACTTACTTCATTTCATATTAAAAATGATTTTTAAGTAACAAATTTTATCGGAAAATCAACAAATATCATGAATGAATCACTTTAGTTTCTAAATTAGGGTTCCACGAAGATGTTTATAAATTAGAGAGATAAATTTGACAAAAAAACAGGAATTTGAAGATAAAAACTCTCTACATCACGATATAAATTTCCAAATCTTTGAAGTAAATTCACGGAACAGAATCAAAATGTGTTCAGTTCATAAATCATAAACTAAATTAATTAATACCTCGAATGACAACTGAACGAATAATACTTATTTATAGAATCAATTATAAAGAGATTTCGAAGCGTCTCTCAATCATTAGCCATCCGCACTCATTTATTCTTGTTTACAGAACCAGGAAGAAAACACAAATATATAATCCACCATTTCCCAACACCATTCCATCACACAAATTGTGAGACATTTCGTTTATTTATAGGCGATAGTAATAATTTGAGTGATTTAAGAAAGTGTCATTTTGTTTAAATATTTCGAAAATAATCTCTGAAAAAAAAAATTAAAAGATTCAGTAAAAGAGGGTGAGGTGATGAGGAATAAAAGAATGTTGTTTGTGTTTCCGGTTTTATTGATTTAAATATAGGTAATGTATAAATTCAGGTTTTAATTACCCAAAGCATAGTTATCATTAAATTATTTGGTTCAACTGTAATAAGTTGTTGTTTCGCCTTTAATAGACCTTCTTAGTTATGTATAATAGTAATAATAAATAAGAGTAAGTATAAATAAGTAATTCAAGTTTTGTGTTTTTTTTAGCGCGAATTGTTCTTTTTTGAAAAATTTCGATTTTCCTCTTTCATTTTTTTTTATCCCTTATTAAATAGGGGGACTCAAATAGTCCTCTTATAAATGACGTATATAAATAGTTTCTCTTTTGTATAATATTTTTCATCATCTTCTGCTTCATCTGTTACAAAAATATCAGTCAAAGTACCAAGATATTCATTGTTCATACATTTAAGTGCTTTATGTTACTTTTTATTATCCCTATCCACTCTCTGTCATCAGAGTAGGCCAAAAAAGCTGTGGCGCAAAAATGGCCGCCGTAAGCTCTTTTTTACAGCTCACATGTGATTTTACTTCTTATTATTTCTTCTTCACAAGGATCAATAAAGTGGTTTTGTTAAAGGAGGGAATCTGTTCAAGTATCCTTAACACTAAGTATGCATTATTACGTCCCTTAAAAATAGTTCTGCTCTTCCTTCCTTATTATCTCTTATTTCACCAGTATATAAATAATGTGATTTTAATATATAAATATATAGTGATTTATGTATAGAATTTTAACAATTTTGTTATCTTTAATTTTCTGTCGTTAAATTACATATAAATAGTATATATATTAAGTCTTCTTATCTTCTAGGCTGATTGTAAAAGTTGTTGTTGAATTCTTCTCTTTTTATTCATATGTGCTTCATTATTTGTTTTTTCTTCTTACATTTAAAAGTATTCCTCATTTCTCTCGTTTCCTTTTTTGTCGCATAAAATTTATTTAATACGTAATACAATGTTATAATATAAATATATGTATAGTAGGGATTAACAATAGAATTAGAGCTTCTTCGAAAGATTAACAATATAACTTAAAATATCATAATTTGTTTCCTAAACATTATCGATGATAGTAAATCTTATCAAATAGAGTTTGTTTGCTTTTGTTTTTTTCTTCTTTATTTATATGTAAAAATTTATTATTATTCCTCTTCTTCACTATTAATAAGTAGAAAATCCGTACCCTTCATTGATTCAATTGCTTCTGGTTGCAAAATTCCACAATCATAGTTGACATTGACTGATATTTAATTAAAACAAAAGAAATAGATCATATGATGAATTGTATATTGCAGATCCTGATCAAGATAGTAAATTACATTTTAAAATAATTAGACAGACAGACAGAGAGACAGATATGACAGATAAAAACGGCTAATCACGATATTTCGGTTTACGTGTTCAACAAAACAAAATAATAATTAAAATTACATTAAATTAAAACTTATTCCAGCGGGGTGGACATGATTGACATTGACTAGAATATACTGTGTTGTATTCCATCCATATATAATTTGGTTTTGATATCCTTACAAATAAAAATATTCTCATATAATAGGCATAATAATAATAATATAATAAAAATAGTTTCATCAATTGGCGTGTCAGCCATTTTGGACGCCATCATCAATTTTCTTACGTACACCTACTAAGATTGTAATTTTTTATTACCTCAACCACTATTTTGTTTTTGTTTTTTATTCCCTCTCTTTCTTCTTATACTTGCTTGATAAAATATCACTAACATCTTTTTGTCGCGACCTCTATAAATCCTCAAAGATCGCCGTCTTCTGTCTTAATAGTAATAAAAATATTATTTGTATAAATTATCAATAAGTGGTTTCTCTTGATTCAGTTTTTTGTTTGGTTTTCTTTCCTCTTGTTCTTCTTTATAAATAATTGTATATAATATACGTAATAGAATTCAGTAAAAATTAGAGTACATTATTTTTATATGTATATATATAGTATTATGTATTTAGAGTATAGAAATAAATAAATACGAGACATTTAGAGTGATGACACTCGTTAATAGAGAGCCTTCGATATGAAATTTTTATTTGTAGTTGCCCCAAAAATAGATTAGAATTCACTAAGCGGTCGTTTTCACCGCTCTCTTTTATTGAAGTCTGGCCTCCTGCAAAGAGGACCCTCCCTGGGGA
Source organism: Clogmia albipunctata (assembly GCA_001014945.1). Lineage (NCBI taxonomy): Eukaryota > Metazoa > Arthropoda > Insecta > Diptera > Psychodidae > Clogmia > Clogmia albipunctata. The sequence continues at coordinate 25,112 of JXOV01007200.1, read as the reverse complement.
TAAGGAGACAGGCCGGGAAAGGTTCCAGCCGTGGCTCCCGATTGCGGTAACGTGGCATAAGTGTATGGCGTTATGTATCCACCAGCGGCGGCATTTGCTGCGAAAAAAAACAAAAAAAAGAACGATATAAATATAATTATTAATAATTATATTCGAGGTTAATACAATTATAGACAATTATTGCGATTTTTATCTTTCAGTAATTTTAATCCATTTTATAACTACAGTATTGAATTGAATTTTAAATAATAAATCAAGTTCTAGATTTGTATGACAAAAGGTTATAATTTAACTTCTAATTTATAAATTAAATTAGATGTCCTCAGTTTTTATTAAAAAAAATTAATTATATGATAAACTCTTTAATTCATTATTCTAATTAAACCATCATTCACCATACATTGATTTGAAAAAATTATTAAAATGTAATTAAAAGTTAACGACACGAAATTAGGAAATGATAAAAATGAGATTTCAAGAGAGGAATTGATTATAAATAATGATTAATTTCCATGTTTAAAAAATCATAAATTTAAATGTTGTGAAATTGGGTTGAAGCCAGCTTACGTTTTGATTGTAATAAAAGTCTTATACGTAGTATATGCATTTACGTTCAAATTCTAAAATTAAGTAAATATGATATTTGGGTATTTCTTAACGCATTCACATTCCATGCCAAAAATATAACTTTGAAATCGGGAAATGTCGCACAATTTAAATTTTAAATAAAATTTTTTAAATTCCTAAAGATGAAAGCTATTTGTGCTACAACTGTTCTTTAACGAGTGAAACGAGTGTGAAACATTCGAGCCGAAGGCGAGTGTTTCATCGTTTTCGAGGTAAAAAACAAGACTTTACACACGAGCAGGACATAACGTTTTTTGCACTACACTGAAGAATACTGAAATTATCACAATTTCACATTAAATTTCATTATTTACATGGAAAATTTAAAAATTGACATGTTTTACACATGTTTCAAATGAAATCTTTACTTGTAGTTACCATTAGCAGTTAGAATTCCTCTTAGCTACTTGGTCATAAGTTAAATGCCTATTTTATTGTGAGATGGATCATTTGTTTGCTTTAATTATTGTAAAATAAATTTCCATTTAAAGCTATTAATATAATTTACTTACATTACAGTTAAGTAGATTTATCTCTGATATTTACGTAATGTGCCAAAAATCGAACAAAAATAGCCAAATTATATGGCTGTTGAAACGGTAAATATTAAAATTTTAAAACAAGAAGCGTTAATTAATTTGAAACGTAATAACGGTTCTATGGCATAGCCGACATCATTATTTTGTGTAGTTTAAGAGCAACAATGGCGACCAAATTTTGACTTTGAGGTCAATTTGTTGCTTATTTTATGACAAATTTTTTTTCACTAGTGAAATAAAAATTCAAAGTTTTCACTGAGTGCCATAAAGTGAAACATTACGAAACTCAAATGGAAATCGAAAACTTTATGTTTGATACGGGAAAGCAAAAAATACTTATTAAATAATTTAGACTATTATAATCATGAAAATTCTTACGTAATCATAAATTAAGTACATTAACTTGTTATTAAAGAATTAACATAAATACAGAATTTAACGACATAAAGATTCATTCTAATACTATCAATAAAACTACATAGTAGGTATATTTTTTTAATGGTTAGAAGTTAATTTCAATATAAAGAGATATGTTACTTAAAAATGAAGACATCAGCCTTTTTGGTACGACCATATCTATGAAATTTTGTAATCAATTGATTTCTTTATGTACAGACATTTATAAGAATTTTTTAAAAGTAAATAACAAAGAGTGATTGTAAGAAATTTATGGCTTTTGTACTCATTAGGATTTTCCAAACTAGAGAAACTGAAAATGTTTTACAATGAATTCTCAATCTATTTTTAATCAGTCATGATCATTTATATTGTATTTAGAATATATTTCCTCATATAACAAGTTTACTAATAAAAACATGGGAAGTTGCTCTTAATTATTCTTTAACTATGATATTAAAACTTCCAAATATTTCAAAATACCCCTAAGTTTTATGCAGTTTATCGATCTTGTTATTGAAATAATTTCCATATCATCATTTTTTAAAAAGGAACTAAAAACTTACCGGCAGCTGCTCCTGTGGAGTACGGGTAGGCTTCGAAGCCAGTGTACTGACTGGGATATGGTGCAGCAGCGGCGGCGGCCACCGCGTTTTGGTACTCGTAGAATTGACTAGTGGCAGCGGCAATGGCCGCGGCGTGGGACAGTTGGGTGGCGGGCAGTGGCACTAATCCGGCCGAGGCAGCGGCCGCGCTCGTTCCCAGATACGGGGTTCCGTAGACGTAGGACGGAGGCACCCTGGAAAAACGGAGGAGGCTCAGGTTAGTCACAGTGTAAAGCTGGGACGCAACGGCACACGCCCAGACCAACAAAATTAAAACCACTTTGAAAAAAAAAACACAGTAAAAGGAAACTCCAAAGAAAGTAAATTGATTAGTAGTCAATTTGAAAAAAAAGATCAATTTAAGTCATCGTGAAAAAAAGTAAATTAAGAAAAAAACAATTTGAAGGAAAAATGAAAAAATACGAAAAGAAAAACAATAAGACAATTCCATGTAAATTAGCGAAATATATATAAATAGAACTTTTTAAACGGTTATTTAAAACATACTTTTTATTCATTTTAATTGCAAATTATATTATTAATTTTCTTTGGGTTCTCATGTCTCTCTCTCTCTCTCAATCTCTCTTCTAATCAGTCAGTGTCTCGCTAAACAAAATACCACATCATAATATCGAAAATCTGTTTCATGTTCTCTTACTTTGTTGTACAGTTTATACTTTTTTGATTAATCAAAAATAAAATATATATTAATAATATTACTTTATTATTAATTCAACAACACGTGAGTGGGGATTATGAGTGTGGGAATGTGTATCCTTGTTGGGGGGATTTTCAGTATGAAATGTGTATTTGTGTGTGTGTGATTTCCACAGCAAAAAAACAATGAAAATACAGCGCTAGAACAACATCAAACATGACCAAAATTTAACATAATATTTTTAATTGAGTTTTTTTGGGTTTTTTATTAAAATAAAAATTAACAAAAACGAGGCTAATTACGCTTGTGAAATGCACCACCACAATCATCACCAACAATTGAGTACCTTTACTCTATTTTCGCTCTTTACTGTACTTTTTTCTGTTTTCTTTCTACATTTTCCACTTCCCTCACACGACTTGGGAGGATCAGCAGAGAGCAGAGGCAGAGCCCGGGGGCCTTGAGCTGAAAGTCATAGCATAGATATAGAAAATGATCGGTTCCATAAATACCAACGGGTAAAGAGCTATAAAATTCACGACAAACTGCAAATGATCCCCAAATGACAATTTCGTAACCACTTTGCCAAACTAAATCCACACTATACGCAAATAATTGCCACTCACACAGCAGCACCTGCTTCTCATTATTTTTAAACCGAGGAAATCGTCTTCAATTAAGTGCCACGCCAAATTAATTCACTTTGATTCAATGCTATTTTGTTGCAAGTGCTCCTCCTCGGACCAGTGCCTAATTTTGCTTATTTGAAAGGACATTAGCCAATTAAAATAAACCTATTTTAGACTATAACATTAGGAGACTATTAAATTAAATTTAATTGACAATAGAATTTAAAACTCTACTTACAACGAAACTATAATTTTTTATAATTTTGACTCAATTATTGAGTTTTTAACCATTAAAAAATTACCCAAAATGATGAATCAAGTATGTTGAAATTATTCTGATTTCCGGTTTTTTAAATGAAACCAAAAATATCGAACAACTCATAAAGCCGATGTTTTTAAATAAATTTGTTTGGAAAAATTCTAATTTTAGAATGAACCACTGGAAAATGTAATAAAAAACTTTAATTTAGGACAAATCATAAGGATACTCTATAAACTCTATTTTAAAAATACAATTGTTACTTGAAATTGATTTTTAAGGTTCCATTTTTTGTAATCAAATGATTCAGTGAACAAAACAAGGGGATAACTTATATAAATGATGTAGGTCTAATAAATTACTTAATTAAATTCCTAAAGTCTTTACCATTACTTCAGAATAATTGTGTAATCCTTATACCAGATAAAAATAAAATATAAAAAGTGAGTAGGTTTAATAGAAGAAAAGATAGAGAAATGCTGTGGAGACTCCGGGTAAAAAATTCTTAATGAGGGAGGAGGTTAATTTAAGAGTATTTCAATTATAAACCGAAACAATGAACCTTTTTCTTATTAAAATATTGAAGAATGAATCATATTTCATCATTAATGCACAACGTAATACAATTACATATGTATGCAATCAATGTAAATCATAATTAAATTTTTATCTAATAAAAATCATTTCAAAATCCTTTAATTTCAATAAAAAAAACCAAGAAATTCAATCTTGATCTTCAAATTCTAAGTAAAAACCTTGTGGTACAATTAAAAAGAAAACCAAAGTAATAAATGATTTTTCCTTTGCCTTTGGTCTGGAGAATATTAATGGCCCAATAAAACTAAATTAGACTCTTGTAAAAACATATGACAAAATGTAATAAATGACCCATATGTTTTGTTTTACCCAGAACACAAATAAAAAATTCCGTGATAAATTGGTGATTCATTATTGAAATGGATCAATTTCGATTTTATTGTTATTTTTTATTTAAAATTAATATTTTTAAAAGTGTTCTACCCTTGACACAATTTAAAAATAAAAAGTATAAAAATGGGATTAAATTATTAATCAATCGATAATATCACTCTTATCGCCTTTAAAATCGTTTTGCAATGCTCTCACAGCCCGTGGATACCATGGATCGATACCTAATTATGTGCCACATGGGCCCGAACCTTTAGTAAAATAGGAGGAAAAAATAACATATTCACAAATGACAACCATATTCCGACATTAATTTCTTTGGTCCCATTAATAATTCAAATTATTTATACGAAACCAATAATCGTAATTACGCCTCTGTCCATATAACAACATGACAAACGCTGTGTCGACCCACAAACACACATCCCTGGGCTACACGACACAATCCACCACAATGGCTCTAGCCCCGGACAAAAGCCTCTACAACTCCTGCAAATTGCCCAATTTCTTTGATTGTGCCGCGGCGGAAGCAAATGACAGTGACAGCCTCGTCAATAATTCACCCGATGAGCATTTTAACACCAAGATTCCAGTGGACGATTGTCCTCTATTTCCGTTATAATATAGTAAATTATTAATTTTTCAAGAGGGAGGAAGGAAAAAAAAACTAGTCAGCCTGGCCCTAGACTCTCCAAATGTTGTTTATTAAATATATTATTCTTACTGGTAATATTGATTATACTTCTTTTAATATAATAAAAACTGTTGATGAATGATCATTATATTAATTTTGAACCTTCCAGATATACTTGAAGCAACTGTCTTGAAATGCAAAATAAAGGCTTTAAAATTACATAATTCATGGTCTGTTGGCAATAATTTTAAATATTACAACTATCAATATTTCGCTGCCACCAAAATAAATTTTATGCATGTATTTTCATCTGAATTATCCCGTTGTTTTCAATTTTAAATATGTTAACGTTAAGAACTCTTTCACTTTTCTATATACTATAAAAGTGTAATTAAGTTATTTTAATTATGTTTTAAGTTCTATTAAATTACTTTTGTTGAAAATAAGGAAGCCTTTAAGAGTTATGAATGAATTTTACTTACTATATTATATAGGGTTCCTTTAAAGAATCTTTGAATAACAATCTTTTTCAATATAGAAAAAATAGAATTACCACGTGCTTCTTAACCTACCATCTATCTAATCACCTAAAGAGACTTAAAAGAAAAGACTTCAATTTAAATTCTTTATCAAGCCAAAAATGAAGACGAACCTGAATTCCACTGATAAGAAATTTGTGACCAATCAAAACCTTTTGACAAAATATTTGGCACAGTTTTGCGCAGTTTCGGGCACTACAATTTGGCAATCGTCAACAACATTTCATTTCGTCAGCCACGAGGCGCATGCCAAAAATCGCTTTGGGGTGGAGTTTTCAGCCAGTTAACGAAAATACGGAAATTCTTATGATCATTTTTGGGTGCCCACTTTTGCTTCTCCTCGAGACTTTTTTTTTATTTTATTTAAATTTAAAAGACGAAAAATCCCATGTCGTCGATTAACGACCAAAATAGAAAACAGTGATTTAGTACACACATCGGGCAACAGCCGAGGCTTCGCTATAAAGAGGCTCTCCGTCTCAGGGAATATAAAATAGCAATCCTCCATTAAGAGGCCGCCTTAGAGTGCTGATGGTTCTAATAGACACACGACAGCAAAATACCAAAACCGTGGACCTATTTTTAGCGGAAGACAAGCCGAGTCCTCAGAATCACAGTTTTTTGTTACAATTTCACAAGTCTTTCGATTTTTCTTCTTTTGTGCCAGAAGAACAGAACAGCGCGAGAAAAAATCCCTCACTTTTGTCACAGAAATGAATCCTCTTCTCATCTCATCTAAATTTAAACCTTAATCAGAGAAAACTCTTTGCGGACGACGACTTGGCAATTCCTAAAATAACAACCCATCTTTCGTCGGGCTGCTTGCTCTGACACGGGCTGTTTGTACAAATCCGCTCGCTCGTTCGCTTGCCCCACCGTTGCTTGATGGTGTTATTCTCTGTTGTGACTCACTTTTAGAACTTATTAAGAATCGAATGACATCGCGACTCCTCGAAACGACACAGGGCCAAAAATAAACGCGCGATCTCGATCTTGAGACTACTGTGGCGGAGATTGAAGCCTCTTCTAAGGCACCACCGCACCCAATTCGTGTCGCTTCTTTCAAGACACTTTATTTTGTTCTAGTACACAAAAAGGTAACCTGAATGCGGGGATTCTCTACTCTAAATCGATTCTGGTCATAGCGCTGATTGATTGATGTTTTAATGTTTTACATAAAGATAAAATGTCATTCGAAATAAATCTAAATTCAGGTCGATGGTTGTGACAAAATGTGCTAAATAATTCATTATTATGTCTCAAGAGTTAATTCGTTAAAAAGAATATCAGATACAGTTTTTTGTATTATTTTATAAATTTACAGTAAGTTATATTTGTTTAGCATCGTAGATTTTTTGACAATTTTACAGTTTTATCAAGATTTTTTAAAATATTTAGAATTAAATTGACTTACTTTTCTAATCTCTTAAAGATATTCAAAAACAGTAGACTAATAATGGTCTAATTAATTGTAATATTTCGTTGTTGGTTTAATTTATTACTCACTGAAATGTTTATTTAATTGTGTTTAATGCAAGAACTTTTTATAAAATCAAAAAAAAAACTATAAACATCTTTCGAAAAAAAAACATATGTATCTAATAAATAATAAATTGTATTTTTGTTTCTTTTCTTCAATTGGATAATGATAATAAATTTTCCTTTTCAATTCCTTCAAGAAACACGAGGTGTCTCAAACTCAACCAACGGGTTTTGACTTTTCATGGACTACGTTTTCTAGTACAAAAAACACCTAGACTGGATGAAAAAGGATACAGCCAGTCCCAGGACCCGCGGGTTCCAGGATTTAGACCCATCCATGAGGAGGTAGTTGAATGCGTTGTCACTCAACCATAGGTAGATAGATAATGATGTGCTTTTTCTAATATTTTCAACAATTTGGACAATAATTGAACATGTAACTGACTTCAAATTTATTATGAATCTCTGATACGAATGACACTAGGTCGCTAAAAAGTCTTTGATAAAACTAAAATAGTCATATCCGTTTCAAGACGGTTTAAGTTTCGGTTTTCAAAAAGGAAGGCTGTTTCCGCTAGGAGACGCAGTCGACGAAGCGAATATCTTCCTTAGAAAAAACTGAATTAAACGTCGAGAAACGAATGCTATTTTTCCCAATTTTCATTTGTAAAATAGCACAAAAACTAATTAAATATTTATATGAGAAACAATGAAACATAACTTTGATACTCTGGGGTTTTTTTGTAGTTTTAAAAAATAGAAACATAACATTTAATGAAACATTTTGATGTTTCATTCTTTAGACTAGAATAAGAAGAAGTCGAATGATAAGATGTATTTGTGAATGGAGTTGTATCTTTTCATTTCTATAGTACTTTTTCATGCCTGTATTCCTTTTTCAAGCCATGATGATTATTATGTTTCATTTAGAAAAGTTTCACTTTTTATTGAAGCATAAATTAATGAAAACAAGTACTTTTTATATCAAAAATGGGAAAAAGTAAAATCAATTTTAATTAACATAAATGTATAAAAAAATTAAAAGATAATAAATAATACTCTGATGATATTTACCCAAGATTGTTTTAATCGAATATGTAAATTATATTAACATAAAGCTATATCAAAAATATATTAAAGACATCCATTAAGTACTCGAAAAAATAATCAAAATTTCTAAATTGCGATATGAAAGTCAATTCATTCAATTGATTAAAAGAACATTAGTGCTCACAGGTATAATATATTATTGACCATTGAAACTTTGGAAATCACCATTGCATTAGCAACAAAACAACCCTTGGCGATCATTATTATCAATTTGACATCATTAGTCACGTGCTTTAGGTGTTATTTGTCCTAAAATCCATTATAGTCAAAAACCATTTTAAAACCAAGTAGAGTCCAATGACTTTTTTATACTTTTTGTTATCATTCGATGACCAAATTACAAAATAATTGGAAAAATCCTTCAAATTGGAATTAGTTGTTATTCATGTCAAGCCTCATTAAACAACCATTTTGCTTGTGCAAAAATAACTGATATTTCGAGACTAATTAAATTTTGGACTGCAAAAATATGATCTACAATTCCACAGCAATCAAATCGTGTATTTTTAATAGAAAATATCCACCGCAAAACACCATTAACCATCAACCAATCACGCCTTCTTCTGTGTATAAGTGTGAGTGATGAGAATTACATTAACACCAGAAACAACAATGAATAAAAAAAAACAAAATCTATTTGGCGAGTTCTTTGTTCTCTGATTAATAAAATTAATTATTTCTTTCAGGTTTAATTATATTTTTTTGGTAAAATATAGTATTTTTATACGGAAAAACAATCACAAATCAACCAACCACTGAATCAAAAAACCACCACTCAAATCTCAACAAACGCAACAAAAAGCACTCGTATAAAATTATTAATTCAAAGATAAATATATAGATATTTTTAAAAACATTTACTGTCAGAATTTGTTTTTTGTGGGGGGGAAGAAGAGCCGGTTTTTTGGTCACCGATCAACACTGAGACAGTCTTTAATTTTGCGGGCCTATGATTTGTGATTTTCTATCTGATTTCTCTGAAATGCAAAATAAAAACGAAATTTCCTTCATCAATTTTGTACATTTTCCATCCACATCACAAATGGTTACGGTTATTTTTTTATGTATTATTTGTCGGCAATCAACCTCTAAATGGCAATCAAAAGTCCTAAAGAAGTGTGTTTTTGAGGAGATTTGTTTTTTGCTTTTAAATTTTGAATTCGCGACCAAAATTAGAAAAGTGTAAAATAATAATAATAAATATGAATAATAGTAGTTATCATTTAGAGAGGGGACTACGGTTGCTTAAGTTAGGCTCACACTTACCCAAACTGGTTCGGCAGAACAGGATACCCAGCCCGAAGTCCGGCAGCAAATGGAAATCCTACAAGGGCGCAAAAACACAGCTCGTTTAATATAACACTATCCCCAGGCAGTCATTTGTTTTTTTTCTTTCAAATTTTAATATCGAATCACAGCAGGCGCGTCAGTTGGGTTAGAACAAGTTTACAGACAAACATTGTAAGACATGTGCAAGTAAAATTGATCGCTGTTTTGTTTTAATGTACTAGAACGAATGGAAAGTTCTGTTTTTATAAATAATTATAATCATTTTTTACTTTTTATAACTATTCATTTATTTTTTTTTAACTAGTGATAAAAAAATTTTAAAAAAAGGCCTTTAACGTATGTTCATTGAGTTTTGGCTCTAATTTGGAAAAATTTCCTACATATAAAATATATTTTAATATTAATTTTCAAATAAAATATGAAGACGTACAAAATTGACCATAACTTATTGGACATACCTTACAACTGCATTGAAAACAGTATATTGTATACAAAATTACCAATGGATATCAGTATCCAATGCAGTTGTATGCATTTATCATTTAATTAAGTGCTATTTTGCACCGTCATATTTTGTACGTTTTTATACAACTTTGATGGCGAAAAACCGTTGCTATTCATGTTTAAAGGCAATGACAATATACTAGAACTGTTTTTATCATCTTTGACAATGCCATTTGTTTATGCACATTCATTGCAAAAATAAAGTGTTCCAGATTGGGAATCACATGTACACAGAGTTAGAGGCAAAAAGGTGCTCGCCCGTCCAACATTATCAATTTAATTTTGTCCATTCGTCACTCCACGATTTCCGTCCACCGGATGCTTCACGGAAGTACAATTTAATTGGTTTAACTGGGCCCAGAAGAGTGTACAAAATGATCGCTCTTTTTCCAGCTCTAATTGTTGCCATCAACATCATCATCGGTATCGTCATCCAGAAACGGGCCCAAAATCTATTTATAATCATCCAACCATTTTGTGGGTTTGTGATCATTCAAATCAGAGGGAGCCTTTTGTTACAATCTGTGCCATCATCAGCCCCATTACAACAACAGCCACATCAGCGAAAAACAATTAGCAGGTGATGTGTCCAACGGTGGAATTGCCGAGGCCCATTATTTGTCACCCACAAAAGCGCAATCATTCCACGGACAATCACGCAATCAAGTGATTAAATCTACTGTCCGCAGTTTCAAGGCAACCAAACAGGACAGTATTGTGTCACACCAATCAAAGGCAGTTCCATGTCATTTAGTTTCGATTATGGAACAATAATTTTACTCTATTTTCTGTACAATTCTTTAAATTGTATCGAAACAAAGTAAATATTAATTGCGAGGGCTTTAAAATTTAACCCTAAAAGTACTAATGATTTTAAAGTAAAATATATCCCAAATAATATTGAAATTCTTAAAGATTATTGTGAATTATCCTTTTAGTTTGATATTTCTTTACATACACAATATTTTTATATTATGTCATTTGATTTGGAAAGAAAAATTTAATAAAATTTAAAATATTACTCATATTTCTTTAATTTCAATTAGTTTGTACCCTTATCAAAACAATTCATGAACCGCCTTTGATATTTGTATTAATTATATTGAATTAATCGTTTTAGTGGCTAACTATTCGTTAAAACAAACATAAATCCACTCTTATCTGTTGTATAAACCCAACTACGCTTACCTGCTAACGATGCAGAACTGAACTCACCTGGAGTCAAATTGCCACGCGGTTTAGCGCCCAATATTGCCAAATTAACGTTAGCCTTGCGACCGTCAATGATTGGATTAGGATCTTTGCACGCTCGCTCTGCACTTGCCCGATCGCCCATTATCACCTTTAGATCAAAGATAGGAATAAAAGATATCCAATTTATTATCTGATTCTGTTCAAATATGAAAATATACAACTCACAAATCCATATCCTCTGCTCTTATTTGTTTGTCTATCGGTGATCACAACTGCTTCCTGAAAAGGAGAAAATGAATTTAAATTATAAGACTATCTCTCCGGATTTAAACGATAATAATTCTAAATTAAATAGTATATAATACACGTTTAAGTTTAATAAAATACATGCAATAGATTGTATTGTAATTATTAACCTATCTAATACTTAATCCAAAATATTTATAGATTGATTTAATCCCAAACACAGCTCCTATTAAAATGAATTTTCGAAAACTAAAACTTTAAATCATTTCGTCACACTTACCTCGATTTCTCCATAGACGGAGAAGTGTTCCCTGAGGCTCTTGTCTGTCGTGTGATAGGGCAGTCCACCGACAAACAGTTTTGTCCACGTTGTGTCCTTTTGTGACCCGTTTGACGCCTGGGACGACTGACTGAGGGCAGCCGCCGCATTGGCAGCCTGTGTGTTTGCAGCAAGGGCAGCCAGTGTGGCTGCATCTGATTCTGGTCCAGCTCCTGGCATCAGCATTTTGGCGCGGTTTTGTATGTGTGTGTGTGAGCAACGATTCAACAAACAATACTTCTTAAAGATGTTCGATCCCAACAATTCCTGGGGATCCTCTCTGTTGAACAATCGAAACAAGACAAACAAAAACGTAAGAAAATGTGACAAAGAAAAAAATCACACATTAAGAAACAGCTGCAATTTCGCAATCTTTCATCGCACATACAATAAAAACCAGGCAAATATTCTTGAATTTTGTCAGTCAATAAATTGCGTATTTAATAAACGAGACAAAGAGGAGAGAGACTTTTATTGCTCCATTCCAGAATGCTCTTCCTTTTTGTATCACATTAAAGAGAGCGACATTAAGTAGGGGTGCAAAATCCACCCCAAATATTCGGAACTTTTTGAATATTTAATCTAAATACGACAACAAGGACGAAAGAAAGAAATAAAAAGAGATCACTGCTCTATAATGACCGATTGTCATAGTTCCTGGCCTGGCTCTCGATAAGATAAAGCAGACGAAATATAATCATCGGCGGAACGAACTAAATCTCCCCTATCTCTCGAATTCACCGTCCTGAACCGTGGTTCTGGTTTTACGACAGGGATAATGTGAAAACTGCACTTTAGGAGGGGTGGTTTGGCTCGGTTCAGCTCCGCGCTTTGTGAGCTGCTGCTGCTGTTCGATGCCAACCCCGGGGTGGTTGAATCCACCAAATAGTTCGATGAACTCTTCTCCGTTCTTCCTCGATTATTCACAAACAAAAGAACTCCTGTACAAAAAAAAAACTCTCCCTTCTCGTCTATTTTTCCCTTCAAAAACACACGCTCGCACACAAATTCATGGCTCTGCATAGTCGTCGTCGTCACCCCAAGAGAGATCTTTGTGAATTATGGCAGCACCAACACACAAAAACGGCAACTTCGTCGTCGTCGTGTTGTGTTCAATAGGAAACGCATTGTGCACCCCCCTAAAACTGAAACAACAACAACAACAGCCAAGTCCTCTCTTTGTGGCAACGCAAATTGAATATAATGAAAAGCAGCAACTCTGTCAACGGCAACTTGTACAGTGTTACAAGCCTTTTATTACATTATAATTATAAAATGTAATTAGCTGAAGCTTATATCCTTTAGAAAACATTTGGAAAACAACCTTAAAGTACTTACAAAAAGAGAACTATTTTTTGTGCATTTCAAGATTATTTCATTTTTCAGAACATCAATTTCAATATTTCCTTATAAATTCACTAAACTTGATTTCAATAATCAATCAAAAAGTATTCTATTATAGCAATTGTTTATCAAATATATTGAAAAACCAACATTTTGTATAATATTATCGAAATAAATTATTAAATTCATAAAGCCGATAGGTGAATCGAACACTGGATCTATTACCAGTATTAATAAAAAGAATCTAGGTCGATCATCTAAGAACATCAAATGATCTTATTGTGGTCAGATCCTTTTAAAAATAGACTTATAACAATACAATTTAAAAATAAACAATGCATTCTTACAATATATTCTATTGTATTCCTGCTTCGAAAGTGTGTCTTGGACTTTAAAGTGAAGTCAATGGAAAGAAGTATGTAAGTAGGACAAAAGACAGAACAGCTGATCGATCACAAAAGGTGCAAAATACAGACCTTTAAACAGACCATCCCCCAATTTTTTACAGAAACTTATGATTCTGATTTATGAACAAAAATAAAATTCCTTTCACTTCATAACTAATCTAAATAATTTCTATTTAACATTGATCGTTGAAAGTGAGAAAAACATTTGTATAATCTGTTAAAAATATGGATTATTAATGGTTTCCAAATTATAAATATTGGGTTGTATAAACAATAATTAAAGCTTTTCGTAGTTATTATAACAATAAATATTAAAACTAGGTCAATAACTAAGGCATTAACAAGCCGTATACTAGTAATGCTTATCTATCGTGATCTATACAAGATTTTATGCATTTGTAAATAGAATTACATCAAAATCTATTATTAGTATGAGTTTATATGATTTTTATGTCAACAAATTGCAAAAGATAAAAAGAAAATAAATAGAGAATAATTTAATAATTTATAATACACAGATGCTTTACAAATCGACCAATAGAAAAGTAAAATAACAGGAATAAAAATTGAATAAAAAATCAGGTATACTCGCAGAGACGAATAAAAGATTTAGGCAGATGGGGACTTAAACCATCGTAAATTGTGATTTCCGTTGTCGCTTACGGCATCCCTGCCCAAATCGAAACCAGTAGTGAGTAATATCCCAATTCCAAAATGCACGATCCCAATTCGAATCGGGACTTTTTAATAATAAAGCATTTAATTCAGGAATGCACTCACACAATGACATGTACAAAGCAACAAGGAAAAAGAGTACACATTGAACACAAAGTGATATAAAACAGCAGTCATCCCCCGATATTGAGGCCAAACTACCCGGTTTGTCTGGATTTTCGGGGCACACAATACAGGAGGGTGAAACACTGAACAGAGTTTCTCCTGAATCAAATTCAGTCCATATGCGCGTTTCTAATTCTCGAATATTTACAGCATTTTGACTCTTGCGCCAAAACCTCCTTGTAGTGGTGCCATTGTCAAAGTCCTCTGCTTCTCAATCATCACACAGCATCAGCACACAATAAATTATAAATCAAATTTTATTCGGATTTGCCAAATAGGTTTATTCGATTCACAGTGCAATAATTTAGCAGTATTTAATGGCGATCGTTTATTGAATTTCGAAAGCCTATTTATGTGCATTTCTGAAAAACGCCCTTGTCAATTCTTGTCGTACTACTGCAAATGGGTTTACGACTTTTATTTATGATCCCACATCTGGAAAAGGACATTTGGGGGAACCGTTGGCGTTAAATTACCATAATTTACACAAAATGTCATCGACCATAACACTGTCGGTCACAGACCCTCACTTTTCTGGCCACCGGAGGACTCCAAATAGGCCATATTGGGTTACAATACGTGAAAATAGGTGTTATTGAACCGAAACGGGGTTTTTTTTGTCTCGCCGGACATTTGAATTTCAAATGCACTCGAGCCTACTAGGGGAAGGGCTCCGTAATTAAATACACTATGATAAATTGATCTGATATTTAGTTCAGGTAACTAATCTTAAATAATAATGAAAAAAAACCCAACAAAAACAGAAAACACATGGTTCTCTAAAAAATTTGATTAGAATTTTTGATTAGGAACAATTTTTTACCAACAAGACATGAACAGCTGTTGTACTTTAAGGTCCATTAATTAACTAAAAGGTGACACACATTTACATTTACCCTAGTTCAGTGTAACAATTTACATAATTTAATATCCTTTTATTTAAATTTTAAAAAGTGTTCGTATATTTTTTTAAAAATACTTTTCTGCAATAAAGATCTATAAATTTAATTGTATGCCAATATTTTGAATGGCATTTTAAAATTTAATTATTAACTTCGCTATAATCAGTCAATTACCTACCGAATAATTCAATGGCTTAATTCCTTGTTAATCTTTTAATGACGGGTTTGATTAATTAATGATTTCATGGTGACATTCTACGATTTTTATGGAAATTGACGGTTTCACTTATATTCTATTAAATATAAGGTATAACAGAGTTAAATCGTGAATCCTCAACAAATTTTATACAATTTTAACAAGTGAGTTGTATGAAATCGTTCATCCATTGGGGCGAATCTCTTATCTTATCCAATTGTAGAAGGACTAATCCCAATACTAATTTAAAATACCTCAGTAAGTGGGGATATTCCAATTTTGATAATATTATTGATTTGAAATAACTCTTTAAAACATAAAAATTTAAATAGAAAGTGCATAAAACAATGTATGAAGCTGGTTAGAAAATAATAATGTTAATGATTTAATGGCTCGCCATTTGCTATTACCGTCAGATAAATTGCCTCTTGATATAACATGTAGTCCTTTTCACTCCTACATAACAGACTCTATAGCTTGGTGTCTGCAAACTTTGAAGTTGTACATAATTGATGAGGTGTTTACAGTCGGTTTTTGGAGCTCAACAGAGAGCAACAGCGCTCTTTCCCATCTCTCCTCACCAGCACTCGCCCATTTTCCTGAATTAATTGCAGTTGACAATTGCCTCCACTCCTCACTAGTGGCTGAGGGGGGCCCCAACGACAGCACACCAACAACAAAAACCAACAGAGGAATCGACAATAAAACACACAGAAGCGCATAAATTTCACATAAATATCGCAACTACAACCGTGACGGCAAATTACTGGGAGGGATTCGAGTTGCTGATGCCGCGCCGCGTGCTGCTGTTGGCCACCAACTCCAAGTCTACCCGATTTGTTTTGTTTTGTTCCCCTGCTGCTGAAGCCTCTCGTGAAGGGAAATATTGTCGCACGAATACAACCACCACCACTGACCAGCCCAATAATTGGACGCGAGTCTCCGCGCAAAAATCAAAGGGGCGATTTAGTACTTTCATACCACTTTTACATTATATTATAAATTGCGCGTCGCGCCAAAATGCAAACACACAATCTCCCTTTTCCACAATTATTGCGCGCTCTATTTTGTTTTGTCATTTCCCATAATACACTCTTCTTCTATTACCCGAGTCGTCAGCTTTAAGTAGGATTGATATATAGTATAGTTTAGGGATTACCTTAAATATTGGCACATCTATAAAACTAACAATACAATTAAGAGAGCATAAGAGCAGTTTTTGTTCAAATCGAATGTGAAAATAGTTATTTATACAACTAGGTTGATAAGATAAGGCATTATTAACTAGTAGAGACAAAGGTTAGGGAATTTGCCAATGTTTATCGATCAAGTTTTATACAAGATTTTATGCATTTTTATATAAATTAACACAGAAATTTAAAAACAATCGTTTATTTTTAAATCTAAAATTAAGTTCGCTTCCCCACGTTTTAATTTGTTTTTATTTTCAATTCCATGGGAAGAAAACTATATATATTTAATTAGTTATTTTTGTTAACAAAATTATTTGTTTGAAAGAGAAATCCTATATGCGCATTTCAATTAAAACGTTATTATAAAATTGAAATAATCCGTTATGTTGTGAAATCATCAACAAATACAGTTAAACCATACACAACCTTTATATAAATTTGAATTTCTTTAACTGATGTCACACTTTAATAATAAAAAAAGCACTAGTGCTTTAAAGAATTCATTTAAGCATTTGTATAATAATATATTATATAGTTGTTTTGATATTTAAATTTTGCAATATTTTTACGAATTTAATTAATTGACGTACGATTTTAATATCTGAACTTTTTTTTGAATAATAGATAGTGATAAAAGAGGTCCGCCAAGGAATATCCGATTTAATACAAATATAACGTATTCTGAGCAACATCTAAAACAAATTGCTTGATCGTGTGCAATTGGGGTTAGTGACTAGATATTTTAAAATCATTAAATTACCCACTTGCTTTATTCGCAGAATGAACAACATATCATTCATTTCTTGTTACAAATTGGATTTTGAAATAATTTATCTTTATAATACAATTTGGAAAGGATCTTTAAGACGTGTACCCGAAAAAAGAATGGATGTTATGACACATTTTAGTGAACCATTCTTAAACTAGAATTCATCTCATAAATGCATTCAAAACAAAGATTTCTTTGGAAGCATTGGTTTCATGTAAGAATATAATTACAATTCCAGTAACACCAGCAATTATAATAATTCAAGTACTTAGCATCATTTGATGGCGGGTCTTTTAGTTTGCAATTAAAATCCATACAATTAAAATCCCTACTATCTTTCATAACTATTTGCACTATCCTCGATTATACTTCAAATTTTATATTAACAACTATTTACTTCGATATTTCAGTTATTTTAAAAGAAAATAAATACTTTTAAGAATATCTGCTGTACAAATTGTTCTGTGCAATACCCTGACATTGGTGACAACACTACAAACCATTTCCAAAACTCCTATTAAATGGGTTTATTTTACTACGTCATAATTTGGTGTTCAACGTGCGCACATGTACACACAAAATGCTGAATGAGCAACAACAATAAACACATGCGTAAATAACAATGATGATCCAACGGGCAGCAACAACAAGAAGAGAGGAAAAAAGTATGCCTGTTTGTTGGCTAGTTTTGAACATCTGTTGGGCTTTTGTTGGATGGATTCGTCGAGCCCAACAGTCAAAATAGAATTATTATATTCCCCAATAATACTAATTGAGAGCAGAGGCATCCAGCCAATACTGCTGGTTGGTCTGTGCTGCATGTGGTAGAGAGAGCGAGCGAGAGTTCACCACCAACACAGCACCAGGAGGCCCCCCTCAGCAGCAGAGGGACCAGGGCAGGGGTGTGGAGTAGAGAAATGACTGGGAAATCCACGTTCAATGGCATCGCTTGACTAATTTTTCCCAATTTATTAGAGCAATTGGCGCCCTTTCTTCCCCATCGTCATTCCTTTTGTTCTCTCTCTCCCCTCCTGTGTGTTCGATTTGGAGTGAACTGGATCTCCTCCACTACTCCACAATACTTCACCGAAAAACAGACGCCCATTGACCGCCGGAAATATAATGCAAGCCGGGCTTCACTTGTTTACATGCAATTTGCAAATCCGTACGCATTTCCAATTTGCCAATTTGCTGATTTAACAACACTGCCAAACGGTGTGTGATCCATTTAACTTGTATCGTGTGCTCTCTCGAACCAAAGTTAATTTCAAATCATCAGTCATTGTGACGAGTTATTTAAAATATTAGATTCTTTTTAATTTTTAGC